>JAQFVV010000067.1:1275842-1528342 GCA_028023455.1 Epiperipatus broadwayi | reverse complement strand
TTTTAGTTCACATTTTTCTTGTTTCAATTATGATGTCATTTTATTATTTGTATATTTAATGAATGAATTACAAACAAAGATTAAAATTTAAGCTTTATTTCTTTCCTTTAATAATTTTAGGGCTTATATGTATTTTTTTTACAAATGATTATATACATGTCAATATAGTTAATAATTCATTACGTTATACAATTTTAAATGACCAATTAGTATACGATTATGAATATATAAATCAATAATAAAATTTTTAATGATTTTTGTTAAGAATAATATTCAGGATAAGTGTGTGATGTGTTTTTTTTATATATCTATATGTGAGTAGGTTGATGTACTCTCACAATATATATATATATATATATATATATATATATATATATATATATATATATATATATATATATATATATATATATATATATATATTGAAACAGATATACTGTTCCATATATATATATATTCAACCCCCCCATTTAAAAAAGACTAGAATGATTTGATCAAATTAAAAAAGAAATAAAGCAAAAAGTTTATAGTTAAAAGAAAATCATTATTGATTTTATAGTTTCAAATTACGATGTAAACAAAAACTGGCATTTATTAAAAATATTACATTTTCAATTTTTGGAATGATGTTATCAGATAAAATGTGATAATAGCTTGAGGCAGTCTTAATAAATTGAAAACCATGGTTTAATCTTCATGCTTTCTTATCTATCCTGCTAAAAATGTAGATTATCCAATCATTATGAAGAGAAAGGCAATCGGACTTAAATGAGAGCTGTGGGATGACTGGGATACATGGTCTGAACTGTTTAATCAGTCCAAGAATCAGATATATATAGTCAAGTTGCAAGTTCAGGGCAGATTAGATTGTATTTTTAAAGTGTATGTTTAAAGAAGATTTTTCGAAAGATTTTTTGAAAAAGATAGTAAGAAAAGTGAAGAATTAAAAAGTCAAAATTCTTACTTAAGTGTTACTCAACTCTGACTTTTGTCACCTTGGAATATAACCTTTACAACCATTGTTAATAATGAAAAAAGAAAACATTATTGGGGAAAACATAACGATGGAAGGCTAACAGAACAGCTTTTCCTCTCCATCTCATGCCATGTTTTTCCAAGATTTGCCTGGATAGACATCATAGAAAGAAGATAATGTCTTTCAGCTGAAATGCGATGCCCCATTTGAAAGCAGTTACATCATGGATATAAAGAAACAAACTGGATAAATGAAGGTAATGATTTTATAAAAATATTCAATACTATGTGCGCTTATAGAAGATAATGACAAAACATATTTCTTAAACTAAAATTATATGTGTTTTTAAAAGACAAACAAAACATCTTTATTATAAAAAAAAAAAAAAGAATTATTAATAAAAATAGCTGAGTAAAAATATGTTCTGTTAATAATAAATTGTAAATGATAAATATTAAAAATATCTATAATCAAAAGGCATTTTTAATAAGTATTGACTTGTCATCTACAGATACATTTGAATTAATATAAAGTAAATAACGAATACTTGTAATGATTTTATATTTTTTTCAATATTTATATGTGTTTATAAAAGATAAAGCAAAACATCTTTCTTAAAAAAGAAAAAGAAAATTATGAAAAAATTTAGCTATGGAAATATGTTTTATTAAAGATAAATTATAAATACTAAAATACCTATAATTAAAATGCATTTTTAATAAGGATTGACTTCTCATCTACATGTATATTTGAATTAAAATAAACTAAAAAACGAATATTTATAACGATTGATATTATTGATTTACAAATAAATATACCTTGAAGTGTCAGAAATACTGAGTTATTACAGATAACTCTAACTGGCTAATAAATAAACACAGCTGCTGATCAACTTATATGAAGAAATATACATCTGTGGCAGACCAAACAATAATATTTATGATAGATTAACTAACTTAAAATGAACTGGAACTTTGAATTAGAGGTAAAATATAAATTGTTAAAGAACTTACATTCTTTAAATCATATTGTCCTATTATTGGATACATACCAAGATACACAATGGACTGTAAATAAAATATTTGTAATTGAAAAAATTCAGTTACACAATGGACTGTAAATAAAATATTTGTAATTTAGCAAATTTAGTACACAATGGACTGTAAATAAAGTATTTGTAATTGTGCAAATTCAGATACACAATGGACTATAAATAAAATGTTTGTTGAATTAACTATAAGAGAAATTAAGTGGAACTCTGAATTAAATGGAATGCTATCAGTTGTCTTCATTATTATCTCTGTTGTCTTAATATGTCACACTCTTCTCTGTGAATTAATTAAATAATTAAAGATGTAAGTTGTTAAAAGAACTATGAAAGAAGGACTTTATTATACAACAAATTACATTTTTAAGTGCTATTATTGGAAGTATACCAAAGAAACCCAATGGACCAGAAATGAATAATACAATGAATCTTCACATGGATATGAAGGAACTTTATTAGAAGAACTTGCAAATTAATTTGTTAAATAAAATTATTGTTACTTAAAATTAATCTTAGTTATCTAGTTGTTCAATTCTATTTTGTTTTTGTTATTGCATCACTCATCATTCAGTACACTTGTTCATGAGAATCTCATGCCTCCTGAGCTACATCTGGCATAACTAGACCTAGGTAAGTTAGGTTGTAGTGAGATGGAACTCTAGTGGTGCTGTTTGGAAAACCAAACATAGAAATGCCTAGATGCTTCCAGCCTCTATGGTGCTACATCATCTGATGAGCAGGAAATATTGGTGTAGGGGGGGTTAACATCTGCATTGGGTAATGCCAATTGATAGTTCCTTCCTGCATCATGCTCATCACAAAATTGTTACAACCGAGGTAATTAAAGGGTTGTGTGGTGGTCCGGTTGCAATATATATATATATATATATATATATATATATATATATATATATATACTTTGTACATATCAAATATTTTTTCATTCATATGCATATTTAGAGCAGATATTTAGTGTAATGACTTCCTTAATGAGTATTAGTGACTTTTAAAAAAATAGTAATTAATAAATATACTTTCACTCATATTTCTGTTGAATTAAAAATCATACAGATATTAGTATATTTTTATATAAATAATCATTAAACTGATAGAGATGCTTAAAAAGACTCCACAATTGTAGGATTATTTATTGAATAATTCCTACAATGCCTATGGTATTTGGTTTGAATCAAAAATGAGTCGAATCTAAAAGTTAAATTTTAATTTAATATATTTCCAGGTTTTAAATAACATAGATTTTTTCTAGATTGAGGGCAAATAACGACTAAATATTATTACTATTTAATAGTAAGCCTATTGCATTTTTTTCTCTGTCTTCTTTCTAATGATGATGATGTGGGGCTAGTGCTCTCGGGAAAATCTTTGATGTGCAATAAATTAATTAAAATTTGTTTAAATGATTATATATATATATATAGCTATAATTTTTGTATAGTATTTAATTCAAATTATATTAATATTTGTTATTGTTTACGTCATATCACTTCATTTATTGTCTTTTAATTAGCTATGTGGAATTTTAATGTTTTTGAAAAAATAAATCATTTTCGGAAAGTTTCCATTAATTGGATTGCCATTTTCATTTATACTGAAACTTTAAAACAACTTTATTCTTTTGACAAATATTTCTAGAACTTATCTTTTGTGAAATTCAAGTTTATAAAACCTGTTAACCTATAGAAGAATATAACTATATTAACTTAAAAAGATATTGTTGAAGAGAGTGCAGGATTAAATTTGAAAAGGCGAAAAAAAAAACCTCTTTAATTGATCGATGAGATTTAAGAGTATTGTCAAGTGAATAAAGCCTTTTCTGCTGAAAAGTATGTGATTGCATATAGATATAATACGAAACTTTATCCATAAAACAAATGCTACAAAATGAGAATTAATAATGAAAAGTAAGTTATTTTTAACCTTATAGACTTAACACTCTAAAGTAATTTATATAAATCAACAACAACAACAAAAAGAAGTAAAATATTTTTTTGAGAAATAATATAATTCAACATTCCACAATTTTATTAAAATATTCTAAAGCAATTTCATTAATGTGATATACCTCTCAACTTTAATACTAATATTTTTGAATAATTTACATGAAATGGTAGCAATTTATAACTCCACTGGTATACTCAAGAACTAATTTTTAATAGAACAATCATTTGATTATTATACTATGACAAAATGCAATGCTAGAATACGATTTCGAAGTGAAGAATAGAAACCATATGAAAATTCCAAATTGTTAGTGAAATTTTTGAGTTAGATTTTTTACATTTATAGACATATAATAAATGTAAATGATAATAAACATTGGTAGGAATTTTAAATTTATGATATTAATGTTTAAATATTATGATTCTACTATGCACTTAGAACCAAATTAAAACAATTGAATGTGCACCATTTTTGATACAATGTGACTGAGAATGGGTGGGGGGATTGAAACTTAGACTAAATTAAACCCTTTCCTATAGTAGAGTAATAATAATGCAATTGAATAATATAAACTGAGAAATCTGCAATTCTGCAGATTAAATATTATTAATAATAGTAATTTCCATTGATAATATGAATCAGAGTTTTCATATAGGCATAGGAAAAATAATTTCATATTGAAGATTTTTGAAGACAAGATTCAGTTATACCTTTGAGTAAAAAATATTTCATTCTATATTAATTACTATTTGTAAATAAAACATATTTTTTTCATCAAATAAAACTTATTATCTTAAAAACTAATATAATATGAACATATAAAACAGCATCATGGTATGAAAGAACAAAAATAGGTTTAATAATTTTATTTGTATAAAATTAACTTGTTTTTAAAAAAGATGTACTTTCAGATTTTATTTTTTAAAAAAAATTCATTTTACTATATACATTAAATTTAAACATAATAAACAAATCAATAAACTTCAAATTTAAATTCAGAACACAATATTAGTAAAAAACAGTGATATTTTTTGATTAATTATTTTTCTTGCTTGTCTTATAACAAAAGTTAATTAATTGATTTATTAGTAAAAACAAATTCTTAATTAATAATTGTGCAGTAGTGAATCTAAAGATGCTGTTGTTATTATATAATAATATTATATATTATTTAGACATCCTATGTATTTCTCTTAACTTCAAACATATTTGTTAACACTATTAACATTGATTCCTAACTCTTCTGCTTTGTATAATACAACCAATTACTTTTATTATATTGGATTAAATAAAAGCAGTAATTCTGTATTTTATTCTGTATTGAAGATAAATAATAACTGCATTATTACAAAAAATAAATGACAGGATTAAAATGTGTGGTAATACATTTTATGTTATTAAAAACATCTTTGATAAGGTTAAAATAAAATTTTATAATTTGTTGAAGCAGACACGACATTTCTCTGATAAAAAATGTTATTTAATAATTAAAAAAACTAACTTAAGTTCTTTTAAAGTTAAATAATTTTATAGAAAAGTTTGTCTATGAATTAATAAGAAAAATGAAAGGAAAGAGAAGAGAAAGGGAAAGGGGGGGGTGATAAATAGAGAGAGAAACAGGGGAGTAAGAGGGAAATTAATTTTTAGTGGTAATAAAAATAAATCTAATAAAATATCAGAATTATGTTAACTTTTTAATCTAACTAAATTATACATAATATTGATTAAACTTGACCAAAATACTCAAAAGTCAGTTTTAAACATTTTCTACTTAATTTAATTTTTTTTTTAATTATTTAAACTTCTAATATACACTCTTGATGTATATTTATTTTGTTCTAAATTAAAACACATTAAGTTAATAAAACAATAACTTATTTGGTTACAAAATAAATTGAATAAAAATTCCAAAAATAATTAAAAGTGACACATTTGTAAATGGATTTGAATAATTTTCACTGGATGTAATTATTTATATTGGAGCTTTTTGATATGACTATAGATAATATTTTGCAGCATATATAAATTAAATTTACCAAAAAAAAATCAAAATCATATAAATATGAGAAACTTAAAAAAAGGAAAATATAAAACAATTTGTATGATAAAATAATTTGATGAATTATTTAGAATACAATGGAAGGATTTTGATTTAATAAAATTAACAAAAAACTTAGATAAAATAAGTTTTCCCACAGTCAATTGGAAGAAGAGAGATATACAATAATATTAAAGATTAGAAAAAATCTAACCTTGTATGTGTAATTTTGTCATTACAAAGGTATATTTATTATAATTATATTAACAGTAGGACTACTTTTACTAGTTCTATTGCTTAATATTAAAAAATAACTTTCTAATAATTATTTACAATTTCTTCATACAGCAACACAAAACAGCAATGACATTAAAATAAAAAAAATATGTATTATTGAAGCAATGGATCTGTAGGCCAGATCCATCCATGCTTCATATCTTTCTAGATTGCTAGACTAGGATCAAACCAATCCATGTGTGTTGCTGTGTTTATAAAACTTTTCATCTGCCATTTTAGATACATTTAATTTTTAGACCAGCTAAAATTAAATAAAATGTCAATTTTCTATTCAATATTTTTTTATTATAAATATTGGAGGGGCCCAGATATATATAAATAATTACAGATGGAAACTTTTATAAAAATTAATAAATAAATTTTAATATGTTATTTTTTTAAGTATTTTATTCTGGAAATTTACTTTTATGATAAATCCTGCTAACATTCTGTAGTGTAAAACAAAAGAAAATCCATTAACAAAATGGTAATAAAATTTTCTAATTAAAGTAAAAGTAAAATGGAAAAGATATTTGAAACATAAATTCTTCAAATCTACATTAAATTAAAAATGGATTTAAAACAACAAAATCATTGGGTTTATTGGAGAGTGGATCTCAGGAATACAATACCAAATATTTTAGATTGATAATTGCAGTCACTGGAATTTTAACATATCCACTTAGCCTTGGGTGAATGAAAAAGGGAATTTCCCAAAAGTAGTCAGAAATCCCATGAAAACAATAGAGGTTAGCCAGTCATAATTTTTGTCTAGTGAATACATGACAAATCCATGTCAGTCAAATTTTTAAATAACATTAGTCTGCCATCTCCCTCTGTCCCAATTATGATCACTAAAGTACCATAAGACAAAGAAACTATGTAAAAATGTGTAACTGTTGGACTGCTGAACTGTTGAATTCTCAAATTAAATTCATAGCTAGCTATGCCTGTATGGAAATAAATATTTCATTGTGTGATCCAAATTTACAGAAGACTTGAAATAGATTAGGTAATTTGTTTCCAATTTGTTTATTTCTAACAACCTGATTTATTTTTAAAACTACAGTTGACCTGATAATGTAATTTCACTATATGTCTTCTTAAATGAAATTCCCTTTAATTTAATGTAACTGTTTAACTAAATTTTGTAACCTTTGATTTACTATAAACTTAAATTTAATGTCTCTGCTCTCATTCTATCTGTCTTAAAATTATGCCTCTTAATGCTAAACTTTTTTCTTAAAGTGGTTCAGAAAGATTATTATTTACTTATGAATATATTTGTTTAAGATTGTTAAATGTTGTATTTAAAATGAAATCACTATGTGCCAATTTGTTCATCTTGAAAAAAGTTTTATATAATTAAATATTTTGCTTCCAATTTCCCGACCAACATTTGGCAGTTAATAACTAGCTCTTTAGCGCTAAATGATTACTACTTGGAGCAACTCTTTTTGTCGAGATGAAATAATTTTATATTATTATGTATTTTCATATTTATGCGTCTATGACTTAGTTTTGGGGGGATGCCAGGTCAAGTACTAGATTTTATTTAATTACATTATTTCATTTGATAAGAATAAAAAGGAAGGAATTTAGAAAGGTTATTATTGTTAAATAGTAAAAGAGAGTATAAATGTTTAATTAAAAATATTGGTGGGATTTTGTTTTGAAGGGAGAGACATGTCGCCCAGAAAATGATGTTCATAATAATATTAATGCTTATTTTATTCTTGTTCATCCGATCTTGGTCAATCCACATAATATTTATATAATATTTTTCATCTCAGTACAATTTTATATTTAAATTCTAAAAATGCATTTTTCCAGTACTTGTATTTTGCCTTGCTAGCAATTTTACTTGATCACTTGTTGTTTTGTTTTGTTCTTGGTGATTGCTAAATCAGAATTAGACCACATGATAGTTTCACTGGCTACAAATTTTCTTATCAAAATATAAAAGACAAAAATGGGTAAAACCAGGGAAATCTGAGCTTAGTTAGCCTTGGATATTCCCATCCTTTCACCTGAAATATCTTGAGGTTTGCTAATGGCACAGACCATTCGTTTTATTTCTTGGCATCACTAGAATGGGTCAGGGAAATTGAGTCTGTGCTGGTTGTGAAAAATCAAATACTGGGTCTGTCCAATTTATTTTGTTCTGAGCACATCACGGCAGATTGACTACGGTCTGATTATTATTATTATTTTTACAATTGGTGAAATATTTAGTTGCAGATATCACGATTCATTTACATTTAAACGTGTCACTCTCTTCGAAACCAATTCCTAAAAATATGATCCAATTATTTCTCTCTTAAAATAAATTTCACTTAGATTAAAGTGACATTTACAATAGGGTTATTTAAGATATTTGTCTTGTGCATCTCAGACTTGAGTGGACATCTACGAAACTCTAATCATTTCATTTGTTAAATTGGCATATGAACTATACCGCTCCCTTACTCGAGGCATCATTAATTACAGGATCGAAACTTATGTTAACAAATTAATGCAATAAAACATAGAGACATTATAAGAGTTATATACATGTTTTTATTAAATATATATGTGAGTTTAAGCTACCAGTGATTCCTCTCCATTTATTTTATTATAAAATTAGCATTCATGTTTAATTATTGTGCTGCTATCTGATGACTCAAGGTCACATACATACCATTCCTATATTTAAGTTAATAAATAGGTCTAATTAGAATCAATATTATAGTTAGATATTAGAATTAGAAGAGGCTCATGCTCCACCATTGATGTTAGTGTATCAGAGTGTGGAAAAGATTAATTTATTGCCTCAAAAATGTTGTTAATTATTTGCCAGGTTTAGAGAGTGGGTAAACAGGGCAGAATCTATAAGTATTCTTTATCTTTGATCTCGTGTACATTTAAATTCAAGGTACTTTTACCCAGGCTGTGAATCGTGTTGAGTTAACATACAATTTGACAGAGTACATTATATTCATTTATTATAATCAAATATATAATTTTCAATCTTGAGTCAAGTTGCAAACCATGTAACTTAATAACCTAATTAAAATTGCTTGGTAAAAGCAAGTAAAACAGGGCTACATTAATTACATATGGCAAATATAAATAATTATCATCAACCCAATATTGATTATTCAAACAACTACATAGAATTTATGGTTTAGGGATATGTGAAAAGCCTATGGAACTTTGTTCAACACTTTTTATTTTAAATGAGTAGACATGATAACAGTAAGTATATTCACTGATAAATAAATAATATATGATTATATTATAATTAATATTAATTTACAAAGTAAATGCATATACATTTCCTCACTTAATCCCTTAAATCCCTTTGCAAGCATTTAACTATAATTAAATCATTTTGCATACAATAATAGGAATAAATTATAAAGATTATTATTATAAAAATAAATTACAATTGTTCAATATTTTCATTTGTTTAATATTATTTTATTTAAGTAAAATTGGGTCATAATTTGTTTAGATATTACTAATATAAATATAAAATATAAATTTTCTAGATTCTTAACTATTCAAAGTTAGGCAAGTAATGAAATGAAATTTGCATTAAACATGTGCATTAACATAAGGGCACCTTTACATAGTAATGTTAATTAAATTGTATTTCAAAAATTTAGAATCCTCTCTAATCATGTCTGATTTTTAATATGCATATATTAAGTTGAATCATTAATTCTATAAACTGCATAATTATTTTAATTAATATTTTTATATATTATCTTTATACCTGTTAATAAAACAATATCATCTATCTCAAGTTTCATAAAGAATTATATAAGTTAATGTACAAACATTACATATAAATATATTTCAAAATCTTTTTTTACTTTATTTTAGTATATGTTTTTCCCAACAGCAAAGAAATCATTATTATAAGATGCATAATTATTTATTTTATTACACTTTCCTGCTTTAGTACATATTCTTAAGATTTTTCAGAAAGTATTTTTAACAAGAATGAAAAAAAAATACATAATAAAAATATTATTATATCAAATAGAAAAACATTAGGTTAAATAAAAAAAAAATAAACATTTTTTTCCTAAAGTAATTTATAACCAAAAGTCTATGTGTGCATTTAAAATTTAAAAACTTGAGCATACAGAAGTGCATCTTAAAGTATAATGGAAGTGACAAGAGAAATCTAATAAAAAACTATTCCAATGGAGATATCAATTTCCAAATATTATATAACAATTCCATTACAGTTGGATATTTAATACTGTTGAAATAAAAATATTGAAAAAAATTATACAATTAAGATTATAAATAATTCATCAATATGATAAATATGGTCAAACAGGTAAAATATTGATATTTTAAGAAATACTTCAGATAAATGAATTATTTGTGGAAGGAAAACTGAAGGTGTATGTTATTATTTTAGATCTGAAAGTATAACTTAGCACTTCAGTAAATAGTTGAGAGTAGATATCCATTATACTATGATTAAAAATAAGTTTAAATAGTGATAAGAGCACACTTTTGAACTTTAAGTATAATAATAAGAATTCAATTTAGTGAGTGTAGAATTTATTTTATCTTTTATTAACAGAATGATATAGCCAAAAAGAAACAAACAATTGCTAAAATATATAAAATATTGAAAATTTTTTTTACAATTATTAAATAAACAAAAATAGACATAAATACTAATTAAAGAAATAAATGAGACCCAAAAATCTTATTAATTTTAGAGATAATACTAGTAGATATATATTATATTTAAACATGACAAATCATTTCTTTATGTTAATATATAGAGAAATTTTACATACTTAAAAAGTTATTTGAGAAGTTCTAAATTAGTTAAATATGTTTGAGAATTTAAATAAAATTGGCCTTATAAATAAGTTGAATGGAAGATAATTAAAGTATCAAAAGCACTAATGATTATATGTAAAAAATTGAATTCAATTTCAATGAGAAGCATATATTCCATGCAAAATAGAACTCTATCAGATATGCAATTTTTATATGTATTTCAAACTACATTATGCATTTAAATGATACTGTAATTAATGTATAGATAAAAAATTGGATATTCTAAAATGATTTTTTTGTTATTTGTAAAGTAAACAATTTATTTTATTTATTTTAATAATTTATGAAGCATTGATCATAATAAAAAGTGAATACATAATTTGAATTAAGCTATTTTTATTTGTATTTAATTTATTAGTTAAATGAATATTACCAACGGATAAACAAAGTACATCATAATCATGGACAGTTTTCCATTTAAATAAAGTTACACCACTGTTATATTTTATTACATATATATTCAGCTGCATATTTCAATGATTTACATTTAATTTTATTTATATAACTCACACAGGTATCATTCACTTTAACTATCATGTAGTAAACCAGTATATTTATATCTTAAACAATATTTTATTTTGCCAAATTTCTATTTGTAATACCTGGCTAGATCGTGATGAACACAAATTACTCCTGTTAAATGAATATAGATCATACAATTTTACATTTAAAAAAGTTAACAAATCATATAACAATAGTTTGATTGCAAAATATAATTACTAGCTGATATGTAGCCTGTTTTTCTTTTAACAAAGTATTTGTTTTTTCATATGTCATAGCATCAGCCGGGACATGAACCCACAACCATCTGCAACCAACTACTTGCTTGCAAGATGGCTGTGATAACATCTCGACTAACAACTATTAGTATTTTCTTTAATTTTTATATTATTGACTTATTCCATACACATGCAGTAAAACAATAATTATACATACATATCCAAGGTTTCTTTACTAAGTTTAATTTTAATCTTCAATTACATGATAGTATTAATATCTATCTATCTATCTATCTATCTATCTATCTATCTATCTATCTATCTATCTATATATATATATATATATGACTGTTAACTATATATATATATATATATATATATATAGTTAACAGTGTAATGGTCAGATTCATCTATCTCTCTAACACACTGCAAAATCCAACCCTATACATGAAACTCAACGTTCTAGGAGGGGTTGCCTCCCAGAAATCCTGAGGTCAAATCCAAAGTCTATGTTCCACAGCACCACCTATGTGACAATGCGTCTGATACTACTGATAGCAAAGTTTCTCGCTGGTGCAAGTGGGACAGAAAAGCAAAAGATTCTATATTAAAAATATATCATTAGGTTTGCTAATATATCTCTAAATGGTTTGAAATATAATCCTGAGGGTTCAAAACATATGTAGCATAGCATGTAACCTGGACTGAGGTGTGGATTGTAGATAAATCAATAAATAAAATCAAAATATGTTAGTAAAAATGCAAGAGTATTTATTGATTAATAATATATATTGACACTGTCTGTGTAAGCCAAACAATGACATGGTGAATACTTAACCTGATATATACATTAGCATTTTTATATTTCTTGGTTTAAATATAAAATATTATGATTAAGTGCCTACACAGCATGGTTGGTTTAAAAACAATATATTATGAGAATATGTGACACAGGTATAGTGAGTATACTACATCTACATTTAATAAATTTAATACTCTTTTATGATTCTTACAAGCATACCATATTGACATAAATAATCAGGCAGACAAAGGCTCATTGAGCTATCTTAGAGAGGAATGAATTAAAATGTACTTGCTTAAGGGAATGATACAAATACTAAAGATATGAGAAATTGGTAGGATCAGTAAAAATTAAGCACAGATGATGGAGTGTGGTGCATTGAAACCATGGCTTTGTAAAAAAAAAATACAGAAAAACAAAATATACCAGATGGCATGCTGCCATTTGTCCAAAATAATTGTCTCTCTATATCAGTCCATGTCTGGCCTTCTATCATGTAACTCTGTGACTGGGTGGTTGATGGATGAATCCCAGGTGAGATTTTTTAACTCATATTGTTCTAGGAGCCATAGGGAAGAGATAAATGGTCTCCGCCATTTTGATATCCTAAAGCCAAAAGTCTCAACATCCAGTGCATTGAAATGGCAACATGCAATAAATGACATAAAAAGGGGGCTGTACTTTAATTGAATGTAAACACTTAATTCATTACTCAAGAGTTATATTTATATGGTTTGCATATTCTCAATTTCACTAATGAACTATTAACTATAAATAAGTTTAAAACACATATGGAATGACAAAAGCATGGTGGGGAAATTCATGCTTCAGAGCTTCATTAGATACTAGACAATCAGGCATTTATATCATAATAATTGTACTAAACTTGAACATACCCTTGCACTATATTTTAATCAAGTGGAATTATTTCATATAAAATCACATAAATAAATTGTATAAAGTAAACTAGATATCATAAGACTCTGTTTATTTCACTTTTAAGACAATAATAAAAGAACTCTCGACTTCCAGAGTTGATAATACATTTAAATAGAAGGCAAGTTCTGCAATTAATCCACATTAATGTTGCAGCTCATTCAGGAAAAAAAAAAGGGGGGGTATTCACTCAGTCGATGGTTATTCAGGCACATCATCATAATGGAAGGAAATAAGTTAATAAATTTCAATTTTAACCCAAATAAAGTTTAAAAAGTATAACAGTTTACAAATTAGATTTGTTATAGAATATGAATATAAACTGATAACTTAATTTAAGATTACAGTAATAATTAAGTATTGCTATAGCTTATTAGGAAGAATATAGATTACACAAAAGCTCTTGGGTTAAAGGTTACCTCATATGGTCTTCTGGTGAGTAAGTGTGAACTAGGTCTTCTGTTAACTCATATTGATTGGTGAGAGTCCATTCCATTGGGCATTTTGATTTCACTTATCCTGGTATTTTGCATTATGATGGATGATAGTAGTGTTCTTCTGAGTTTGCAGCAAATCTTTTAGGTATGATTTAGCAGCAGCAGTTCACATTGGATCTTCTTATGAAAAGGTCATCAGATGGTGTAAGGGCCACAGGGTGGTCATTCCCAAGAAGGAAAATAGCCTTCCTGACAGTTTCTACTGAGACATTCTAACTTTTCTTCAGAGAGGATATGGTTTTACAATTTTCTGAACAAAATTAAGTTCTCCCTGATATTAGATTTTCTCTCTATTCAGTTCTCTCTCCAAAATATAATCAGCTAAAACTGTCTCAAAATATAATCAGCTACTGTTTTAACTCTCCTCTATACTCTTTAAAATATGGCAACCAAGTAGATTAAAAGAAGTCAAAAAGCAAAGAGAGCAAAGAACCAAAAGCAAAAGCAAAAAGAGAGCCTCAATTAATAATTTTAGTTCTATATATATCCAGGGAGCCCACAATAGAACTCCCCTGCAGCATAAAAATCCATTACCCCAAATATCTGCTACTAAGTAATACTTTTATTCATCCAAATATCCAAAAGAATACAATGGGGTAATATAAGTAAATTCACTATTGTTATCTACCTTTAAGATACTTGGATTAAAAGTTCAATTTTGTGTTAAAATTTTTATTAATAAAAAAAAATACCAGAGGGAACATCTGTTGTTTTTTTATTTAGATGGCCAATTATTTAAGCCACTGTTGCATTTACAGAAATAGAATTAATTAAGTGTTGTTATTTTCTTCCCAACCCTCATTTAATGTCATATACAAAATTAGAGCATGATTTTTAAAATATAAATAACAAAATGATTTAAGCTCAAATTTGAAAGTTTTAAAGATTTAGATTATTTATTAGTTTAATGTTAGTCTAAATGGTATTTGTAAAGTATTCACTGTGCAGATTTTGTTGGTGCTGCTTCTAGTTAAAAACAGAATGATATAACATTACCAGGTTGCTCGATTTTGTTTTTCTCTAATAGATCGTATTTTGACATACGGCTGTAGTTTTTTTTTTTTTAATATATTGTTGTTGTTTTTTTTGAACATAATTATTATTTTTTTTTTTTTCATTTGATAAATTTAAATCTGTAATGGACACTAACTTTTTTTTTTGGATCTCAAAAGTAAATAATTTTTGACATACGTCTTTTTTTTTCATTTCCATTCTAAAACGACTGTTTTTTTTACAGACATCTTTTTTTTTTTTTTGGTTTGGATTCGATACAATTCAAAGTATAAGGGACAATTTTAACTTTTTTTGTTGAATATCTCAAATATACACAATTTTTACATACGACTTTCTTTTTCTTTTTTTTTTTGCCTTTTAATATACTGTTTTTTTTTTTGTTATTTAAAATTAGAATCGACACTTTTTTTTTGAATTTGTTAAAAATGCGGGTTGCTGTTATTGATTTAGTAAAAAAAACAACAACAACATAGTTGTCCAACAAACTCCACCTCATATGTCCATCTTTGCTTAGAAACAAAAAGAATTGTTTGGTATTTTGACTAAGATATCGATCAAGAGAGTCGATTCTCTTCTGACTGAAAGAAGCATGTTGTTGATTGATTTGAGAAGAATACGAACCTGTCCAACCAATTCTGCTCTCACACTTGGCTGTAAAGCCCTACCCTTTGAACACTGACATTCTGTGTGTTAATTAATTGACTTACTGATCAAAAGAATCACAATCAAAACACAGATTTCTTTTAAGTCAAATAATAAATTTTATTCACCATGTATGACTAAACCAAATCAACTGTGTCATCTTTTTCTCACTTTTTTGGGACATCCCCCAATTGCAAGAATATGGTGGTAGCAATTTTTTTCTTCTTTTGTTACTCTCATCGTCTGACAGAGATGGTGACATAGTTTTTTTGGGTTCCAAATAACAACACCCCCCAAAAAAAAAATGCTCAGACAAATCTCAGGAATATGCTGATAATTACTAGTATGCCAAAAGATCTCAGTTAGGAAATACAGAAAATCATAAACATTAACAAACAAACAGTTGCAAACCATTCCAGTGCACACACTCTCATATTAAATTTGAGAGAGAATACAAATTTGCTCCCTATGTGTAGGAATTCATGCCATGATAAAATAAGTGGCAAATTAGATGATCGTCTAGTGTTGTTAGTTTAGACATAGGGTTAGGAGGGTGGAAGAATTGCATTGGCATATTCCAACCACTACATCTATTGTCTCTTGCCTTAAGCGGCTAATGTGATCGCTAGTCGTATATTAGCCATAAGGTTTGGCCACGAAAGTGGTATTATTCTGTGTTTTTACACAGAAACAGTGTCACTGCAGGATCTACAGTGAATAGTTTACAAATACCATCTAAATTATGTTGAAAACCTAAAAATGAAGAATTTGATATTTCTCAACTAATATATTTAAATAAACTAGAACTTATGTAAACTACATTGTTGTTAATTTTAGGCCTTCAAACATAATATCACAGTATGTATGTGGGTACAACTGATGTGACCCAAATTGTACTATAAATAAGTATATACATGTACATACATTTTAACTTATAAACAATTATATTAAAATTACTTTAAATTGTTGAACCATTAGCTGACCATTCATCTACTATATTTACTAACTAATTAAGCTCATATTTCAGCATGAGAGCACAGTACACACACTATGATATGTTAGGATTTAAACTAAGGTATAAGGATAGAGAAGAAATGAGAAAAGGTGAAATGAAGATCTTCAAAGCAAATCTTACTCTTTCAGTAGAGAATATATGTTGTACAATGAATCCTGACTCCAATAACATAAAATATAAGTTTACATATGAATGAAGCAATAATTATAAAACATTTCAAAACATACTTATATTCTATATTAAATAAACATAATCACTCTCTTTATATAACAATAGTTGTAAGAAGTAACTTATTTTAGGTTCTAATTCTAATTCAATAGTTGACACATTCTGAGATCAATCTCTACTTTATTAAAACTAAAAAGAAATGTTGTCTGCCATATGAATAGGAATATGTGCAAACTATTTTACAGTGTACAAATACTTAATTGTATATTATAAATTCAATAGCACAAAACACTTAAGTATCAGTAATTATAAGTTGAGTTGATGGAGACAATGGCACTATTAACTGTAATTATTTAACATTTGGGTAATTTATGTGCAGACATTTTTTTTACTCTCTTTAAGATTGACCATTTATATATGTAAACATATGTTTAACAGGTATTAAAGAAAGTTCTTACAAAAAAATAATATAACATGTATACTAACAGAGTGAAAACATATTGTATGTTTATTTTTTTAAACTGACAATTTCTATGGCATGATATCCAGGTTAACAGATGGTATTGTATTGCTCAAACCATCTGCTCAAACAACAAGACTGAAAATTCAAAAAAGTATCTAGAATCTGATCATGCTTGAGATACACAGGTCTGCAGCAATCCAGAATTCTAAACTATTTGCCTATTATTAGAGTCCCTGACCCTATGAACAACAATTCCGATGATACAGCAGATAAAGTAGCCCACAAATTACTTTTATTACAGTTATTTTATTAATTATAATTCTTAATTAAAAGAAAATAATAATTCAGAAACCAGGATTTTCATATTAAATAATTTTAATAAAATATTATGAGAACACACACTCATATATATATATATACACCTGGGTCTCTTTTTACACGGACTTATTTAACATGATTTTGAAGTTATGCAATTCGTATTTCACCGGAAGTCGACCTCCGATAATGCACTATTACTTTAAATAATAAATTTCACACACTTACATTATATTGAAAGTAATAGCACATTATTGGAATTCAACTTTCATCTTAGTAATTTCAATATTTTCAGTGCTTTATAATAGTAAGATTTTATGCAATAATGAAATTAAAATCATGATTTCCACATTTTATGTATACACACATTAAATTTTACAAGGTTATAATGTAAATTTGTTCAAACATTGTGCTGTTAATTTTGCATTTTAAATCACATTCTGTTTTTGCTTTTTTAAAAAAGAACATAATCAATTATTAATCATTTAGTGTCCATAAGTTTATTTTTAAAAGGTCAGTAATAGCAGTGGGCACAAATAAAAATTAAAATCTGATTTTTAATTGTAATTAACAATTTAAAAATTACTTACGGGCAACTTGAAATTAATATGATGTAAAACGAAATTTGATTTTTAAACGGAATTGAAAATTAAAGACAAAAATAAGAATTTAATTTTTAATTGTTAGTTTTAATTAAATTTTTCCTAGCAGTAGTGAATAAATGTCTTTTTATTATCATAAATCTAAGTTCATAAACAATTAATAAAATCATTGTCATCATCAACAGAAAACCATTAAAAAACATGAGAGTGAACTTGGCACTAGTTGTATTTCCTTTTGTGAGAATAATTTCTGAGATATTCTTGACTTCGTTTAAGGAGAAGCCAAATACATCATATCACATCACATGAGAATCAGATTTTTTACTAGTTTGCAAATGAACATGTTTTTGGGCAAATAGCAATAATAATTAAAATCTGTATAAAAATGTAAATTAATGTACTGTAAATTATGCATAAAAATATATTATTTTGAATAAAATTAAATATTATAGTTAAAAAAAGTTTGTCTTGCATCAATTTTTTTCAAATTTGAAATTTTTTATTGGTCATATTTTATTTTCTTATATTTTTTTTTGCTCGAATTTTAAAGCAATTTTATGTTGGTGCTTTGCTTTTATGCGAATTTTGAAAAATCAAAGTCCACATCTCCCCTTTTTCAATGTAAGTTATGTCTATTTTTGTGTGATTTCGTTTGCGCGTGTTTTCTGAGGAACCTATCTATCACATAAAACGAGACCCAGGTATATATATATAATAAAAAGTCAGATGTCACATGACTTATATATAGTTTACGTGTACAAATATGTAAAATTAAAAGCCTGCTAATGATCTCTAAACAAGCTTTTTTTAAATTTATGATAAATACTACTACAAGAGAAGGCATTCAAATCATTTTTATCTTAGATTGTCCCCATTCCCAGATGGTTTTCGACCTATGGGTCTCTTCAGTGAGGAGTTGGGACATTAGATTCAAAAAACCAACTCAAGCAAAGCATTTATCTAAAAGTTAATTCTTAAAAGAAAATCTGAAACTTTTAGACATCTACATGTCTTTAAAGTCAGTTCTCCAACTGAAAAAATCATATGGGCCTGGACTTCATTCAGATAATCCATATATTAGTAGGCTTAGCCATTTAATTTAGCCAAAGCCCCAACAGCAAAATAATATAAGTAATAATAAAAAGTCAGACGTCACATGACTTATATATAGCTTGCACTTACAAATATGTAAAATTAAGAGCATGCTAATGAGCTCTAAACAAGCTTTTTTATTTATTTATGATAAATGCTACTACATGAGAAGATATTCAAATCATTTTTATCTTGGATAATCCCCATCCCCAGACCGGTTTCGACCTATGGGTCTCTTGTAGTAGCATTTATCATAAATAAAAAAAAGCTTGTTTAGAGCTCATTAGCATGCTCTTAATTATATATATATATATATTACGCAAAAAAAAATTCACATTGGTATAACATTAACTATTTACAAAAATTCAGGAATTGTTTTATCTAATCCCCTTTATGTTATTATTCAATGGACATAATTCTTAATGAACAAATTATAACATGTGTGGAGTTGAACATGCCAATTTACAAATATTTACAAACATCATGTTGTGGATGCATAAAACAATCTACAAGATTGGAACAACTTCGGATTACAAAAAGATGCTTGATAACTTAGCATTAATCATTCTGACAAATAAATGTAATTATACAGTCAAACATTTATTTTCAATGTTACTGTCATTACATATGTTTGATAGGCATTGTTTGGAAATAGCATCTTTAGAATAAGTATACAAGAAACAAACAGTGTGTTACATTGACAGGGAGAGGTAAGGTATATAATCATTAAGGTTTTACAAAGAATATATATTGGTTTACATATATGGTAATCTAGTAGTATTTTAAAAGAAAGCAGATTAAAAACAGCATACTGACTAATTAGCATGTTGGTGTATTTCATGAATGAATCATTATTTCCAGCACCTCATTGTGACTAACAAAAAGTCAAACAGGCACAAATCAATTTAATAAAACAATAATGATACTAACATGTCATTAGAGAAATACAGATCTTATGGTAGTTTGAATACTTCATCATTTTAACATTTTTGAGAATGAATCGGGGTTGGTATGTTCACACATTTTGGTGGAATGATACCTAATGGAGAGGTTGGGTTCTCCTGCCTAGATCTAGTTGTATGGACTTCTGCAGCACAATCAAAATCCCATACCTCACATTCCACAGACAGTAATGGAAACTTCTGATTATGAATGATTTAGATAAAGTATGATGGGAGCTTTAGAATTGCAAAGTCTCCAATGACAAAGCAATAATATATATATATATATATATATGGTATATATATATATAAAGTCTCCAATGACAAAGCAATAATATATATATATATATATATATGGTCAATAGATGGAGCTTTACCAAGACCTCCAAAACAAGCGTATTTTGTTTACATAAACATCAAAGTCAATATTCACTGTTTCTTTCATTTTGCTCCACCCTCAGATCAGCTGATTTCAAGCTGATTTGCTCTCATCAGTGAAGGATAGGAGTTAGAAACTAGACCTAAAAACTAACTCCAAGTGTTTATGCAAAAAGTTTCTATCAGCTTGCAAGCATGAATTTTTTAGACAGGTAAATGTCTTCAAACTCAGATTATCAAACCAGATAGCTATATGGGTCTCATATCAGTTCAGTTTCTCCACAAAGTCAAAGCTTCTGCAATATATATCATTGCAAGAAAACTTTAAAGGTACATTTATGAAAAAACAAAAACAAGTTTTATATACGTAAAACCTGCTATAGCTTGTATTTATGATCAATAGATGGATCTTTACCAAGACCTCCAAAAGAAGCGAATTTTGTTTACATAAATGTCAGAGTCAATATTCACTGTCTCTTTAATTTTGCTCCACCCTTGGATCAGCTGATTTCAAGCTGATTTGCTCTCATCAGTGAAGGATAGGAGTTAGAAACTAGACCTAAAAACTAACTACAAGCGTTTATGCAAAAAGTTTCTATCAGCTTGCAAGCATGATTTTTTAGACATTTAAAGGTCTTCAAACTCAGCTTATCAAACCATATAGCTTTGACTATGTGGAAAAACTCAACTGATATCAGACCCATATAGCTATCTGGTTTGATAAGCTGAGTTTGAAGACATTTACATGCCTTAAAAAATTCATGCTTGCAAGCTGATAGAAACTTTTTGCATAAACACTTGGAGTTAGTTTTTAGGTCTAGTTTCTAACTCCTATCCTTCACTGATGAGAGCAAATCAGCTTAAAATCAGGTGATCTGAGGGTGGAGCAAAATGAAAGAGACATTGAATATTGACTCTGATGTTTATGTAAACAAAATACGTTTGTTTTGGAGATCTTGATAAAGCTCCATCTATTGATCATAAATACCAGTGATAGCAGGTTTTACGTATATAAAACCTGTTTTTGTTTTTCATAAATGTACCTTTAAAGTTTTCTTGCAATGATATATATTGCAGAAGCTTTGACTATGTGGAGAAACAGAACTGATATTAGACCCATATAGCTATCTGGTTTGATAAGCTGAGTTTGAAGACCTTTATGTGTCTAAAACATTCATGCTTGCAAGCTGATAGAAACTTTTTGCATAAACGCTTGGAGTTAGTTTTTAGGTCTAGTTTTTAACTCCTATCCTTCACTGATGAGAGCAAATCAGATTGAAGTCAGCTGATCTGAGAGTGGAGCAAAATGAAAGAGACAGTGAATATTGACTATGACATTTATGTAAACAAAATGCGCTTGTTTTTGAGGTCTTGGTAAAGCTCCATCTATTGATCATAAATACAAGCAATAGCAGGTTTTACATATATAAAACTTGTTTTTGTTTTTCATATATATATATAATTATTCAAAACAATAGAATAATTAATACAATAAAAATATTTTAAAAAGAAATATAAATTTGTTATTTAATGAATTCAATAGTTTAGAAGGTTTAAAATGGAGAAGTTTTGAAGAAAAAATGTCAAGTCAATACTTGGATATTAAAGTTACTCATAATAAAAATAAATTAGATTTTTGAATGGTAATAAAAGATATTGAAAATAGAGGATATATTCCTTGGTATTCAAATATGCCAATAGTACATAAATTATCTGGTTTAAAAATCATTTTTATTTAGGAATAACAAGTTATGTAAATATAAATTCTGATAAAATAAGTAACATAAATGTATTTACCATGGATTTATTAAATATTGGATATGATCATAAATTAATTTATAATATTGTTACTAAGTTTAATAATAATAGCAATATTTTAAGTGCTATAGATATTGATAAAATGAAATATACTTGGATATCAATACCATTTATTTGTAATGAACAAGTGAAATTTATAAAACAGATATATAAAAATATTTTATACTATTCCTAATTTAAATAGATTAATAAATATTTGAAAAATAGATGTAGTATTTTAAATCAAAGTTGTGCAATATATAAGTGGCTGTGTCTTTATGGAAAGTCATATGTAAGAAAATCTTGATATATATTGGAGAAAAGATCAAAGTAGCATTTGTTGTTATATAAACGAGTACAAAAATCAAGACAAGAGAATTTTAGAAATGATGACATATCACCTTTAGTATTTTTTGATCATAATGTAACATGTAATTATGTTTTTGATTTTGATTTTAATAAAGTTATGATTTTGTGTATTGAAAAAAATAATAATAAATGTAAAATTAAAGAAGCTATGTTAATAAAAAATGAAAAGCAACATTTGATAAATAGACAGGCTGCCAATATAAAAATTAATGAATTATGGGAAAATTGATGTATGTCATAATTTTTTTTGTTTACATTTGTAAGGGGTTTTGTAATATAATTTGAATCTAGTTGATAACGACTACATAGATAGTTGAAAGTACTTCTATTAAATTAAAGTATATATTTGTTTTTAAAATATTTTTTACTGTATTAAGTATTGTATTGTTTTGAATAATTATATGTATTTTATTATAATTGGAATACAGACATTGATTAATAATATATATATATATAAAAGTACCATAAGAGAAAGAAAAGGTATGCATTATGCCTAAGCGATACAATTATTACATTATATTCTAGTGCTTTAAAATGATTTAACCTCTGCACAATGATATGCTTAAACAAAGAATCATTAATCAAATTATAATGGATAATAACTTTTTTAACTAGTTCTAATAAAATTATTTTTAAATTCAATTTCCATCAATGTTTTTAGTAACAGAACTAACCCTTAGGGCAAATGACAAGACAATATGATAACAATATTAAAGTTCAGGATCTTTTAAATGACAGTTTAGGAGTAAAATTCAAATAATAAAGTAACAATATACACCCACAATAATATTTTAGATAAGAAAATGAGAATAAAAGATTTCAATGTAAAAACCAACCTAGCAAGTGTTTTTTGTTAAAATGAATAAAACTTTATTAATAAATTTGAGATGAAGCCCCTGCTTCTTTTCTATTAAACAAATAAAATAAACCCTTTATTAGACTCACGAGATTGTATGATATTGACATATTAATTAAAGAGAATACATTGTCTACATATGTAAAATGAATAAGTTAAAATCTATAATGGAGCCAAACAACGTTATATACAAGAATTTATGGGTGAAAGGTAAGATAAAATTACACTAAATAATAGGGAGTACAGAGAAGAAAGTTCAAGAGCAAAAATAACAAGACTTATACACTAATACATTAAGGAAGTCATAGCTTCATTACATATTATACAAATTTAAATCAGCTCTTCATTAAGTGAGGTTATCTCAGGAAAGCACAGCATATCAGGTGGCAGTTAGGGATGGAATACAGGTAGTCATCTAGAATACTTGGTACTCAAACAGGCAGTAGACAGTCAGCTTCTAAAAAAAGAGAAAGGCACTAGATTTTCTCTACTTGAAGTTCATAGTGCCAAACTTGTCTTAACTTCTTAAAATTTAACGATCTCTAAAATCATTTTCTTGAATCACTTTCTCTGAAAATTTACTTACTGACTGAAAATTTACTTACAAACTGACTTGTTTTGTTCTTTGGGCTCTTATATACATTTTTTAATTCCTCTGAGAATGTGATTTCACTGGCCCACAGCTATCCCTGCAATCTTATTTCTAATAAGTAAACAAATTTTAAAGATAAGGTTCAATATACCTCTTAAGATATTTCAGATTTTGTATAGATTTATTAAAATTAACAAAAGAATTCATTACAGTTTTAATCAAAATTTTGACTTTTAATTTGCAAGAAATAATCTTATATAAAGAGAATAGATTACTTCCACTTATCAACTATTTTAAAATATGTTGAGCCTTTTAAATTCCAAATACAATTAAAATATACATATAAAAACAATAGAATTTGCAGCAAGAAATATTACTAAATCATTGCTACATTCATGTATATATGCATCACACACATTACCAGTTTGGTCTTTACTAATTTTTTATAGCTTTTCTTTTAATTATTGTGCATACAGTGTATAAAAAAGGCAGATATATACATTAGGTCTGAATTGCAGGCCCTCAGGAGATTACTATAGCTGGAAAAACATGAAGCTTGATATGATTAAACATCAACTGCTTCAGTATATACAGACTCAAAAAAGCATGGAGTTCAATCTGTTTTTCTAATATAAAACAAAATAATATAATAATAATTTACTTCTTTGTTCTGACAAATATTAAAATAGCTTCTGTGGAACCATAATCTATTTTTGAAACCTCCATCTCTGCCATTTGAAACACATATTGCTGCTTCACTTTTTACCAGAATTGTTTGAAGTAACACATTGAACTTTCCAGGTTAGTTAGCAGTCAGTGGTGTTTCTACTTTTTATTCAATATATATATATTGTACCAATCGGAATGAAAGTGAAGATCGAATCTAACTGCAAAAACAATATCTGCACTACAAGGGCGCCATCTAGGCATTTGAGCCTAGAAAAATTTATAAAGTAGGCAGATATGCGCTGTTAAGATTCCACTTTCTTTAAATATTCCGACCATTAGCCCAAGTCACTAGCTCAGTGAGTAGCAGAGATAACAAAATATAACTTAATTTTATATCTTAAATATAAAAGAATAAAAGCCACTGCCAGAAATTAACACATAAAATATTTATTTACGCACATATAAAATCATTCTAAACTCGAGGAATAGGTTTAACATTTTTAGATTTTTATATTCTTATTACTCTTTAATTTTACATTTATATAAATTTCAATGATTTTAATTTTTTTTTTTATTTAGATTGTCCAGTATGAATAGACTACATAGATCTGCATTTGAAAATAAAACATTCTATCCCTATTTAACCTTAGGCTAAAATTCGCAGTCAAACTGGCATCAATCCATCTGATACATTTATGTATTCAATGTAGCATGACAATACAACAGCACAAATATACTATACTGTTAGGAATGGACATCTGAACAATATAGTTTGAGAAAACATTGACTCTTGTCTAATACAGGAATATGACGTCTGTATAGCAAGAAGAACAATAAAATAAAAACTCCATAGGAAGGGACCGCGATCCTTTTTGCCAACTTACAATCCCATCCATAGGCAAAGGGTTGGTGCGGTGTATACAGCGATTCTGCACGTAGCGAAACTCATACTACATCTACTAATTACACAAATATATCCAATCCATTGACCCAATTTAACAACGACACAAATAACCGAAGATTTCCCTCCCCTAATATAACTTTACAAATCTATATAGCCATTCACGCCCGACTTAAGTTTAACATTTAGATACGTTCGCACAAATTTGTTTAAAAATGTTGGGTATAGATCGATTACATAGATTCCACGGTCAAAAACATTTCAAAATAAACATAAACGATCAAAATACAAAATTATTGATACCGACAATCACAGAGGGAAACTTATAAGTAACCAATAGTATTCACCATAAGATACTTGCGTTGTCACCAATAACTTAAAAGACATCCGAATAAATACATTTTAGATACTCACCGTAAGGTATCATTATTTATCGAATGTCTATATATTTTGATCAAATATGAAAACCAAAATATAATTAACCACAAACGAATCCATGCAAGCGTCTATAAACAACTTAAATTTCATACATTTAAATAATCTTTACAATAAGGAAAAAAAAATGGAAATGATGTTTATCAATCGGGAAACATATAAAATTAAACATTATTAATTTGATTTAAAACTTAAAAGTCAGATAGAAGTTCATAAGCTTGAATGAAAGTTCTTAGTTATTTTTTTAAATTTAGAGTTCATGTCAATATAGCTTACAGTATAAGAGTCCAGGTTCCTGTTGGCAATTCCCACAGTGTCTCCATTGGAAGAAAATGTTCTGGAGGTAGCATTAGCTGGTTCCCTTCTGGTATCACAGTCTTTTCATTTTTTTTCTTTTTTTAAACAAACAAAAAAATGAGAGAGAACGGCAAGTGCGTCTTACCGTTGTCATCAAATCAAGTTGGAAAAACTCTCTGACTGGAACTCAATATTTTTTTCCTTTTATAGTCCTCCTATGGATTCATGAACAAAAACGTCACTGTTCTGTTTTTCGTTATGGTCCGGGCCTTTATTTGGCTTCCATTGGTCAAGCTAAAATCCCTTTCTTCTCTTATCTAACTTTCCATCTGACTTTTTAATTAAACATCTTTTAGATAATTAATAAACAATCATTTCCATTTACAGATTACAGGAATTAGTTAATACCTGTTTTTATTTTAACTTACGTTATTTTTTTATTAAAATACTTTTATAAATCTTTTTTTATAAAAAATACATTCAAATACCTTTTTTTATTTATTAAAAAAATATATTTTTAAAGTTTAGCATCTGTGCGAATATATATACGTATAACAAATGTTTTTAATTTTAGCGTTTAGTTTTTTTTTCTTTTATTTTTAATACACTTATTTTTATATGCGAACTTAAAAGTTTTTTATTTTAAATTAATGTAACGACATATTTATATATCGTTACAATATATATATATATGGCAGATCTGATGAGTTTGAATGAAGTAAGAAAACCAATGTGACTGCCATAAAAAGTTCCTTTTATAAATATTTTACTTCCTTTGTTTTTTGAATAATTTATTCCAGGGTTTTCAAATGCTTTTATTGAAATAGGAAAATTTGTTTGTTTGTTAATGTTTCATCTTTTTCAAATTAAAACAAAATATTTAAAGCTGATAATTAATATATTTATATTCAATAAAATTGCTGGAAAATTAATATATATATATATATAATTTAATTATACCACCTTAATCCATATAAAAATATCTTTTTGTTATGTCAACCAATTTGATGAATATAAAAAAAAAGAGCAGGAAAATATTGAAAATATTCAGGAACTTCATATATCATAGTTAGCAATTGTTCTTAGGCGCCTGATATTGTTTTAAATAATAATTATGAGACATAAGTGTAAATATTTTTTTTCAATTTAATAATAGTTTTTTAATAATGTTAAACTCTTCATGTATATATAATTTAGTATGTGTAAATATAATTATAAATAAGTGTGCATTTTAACCTTTATTGTTAAAAAGAGGTTGCTTTGACAACAGTTCGAGATTTTTGATTACTATCTAAATTGGGATTGTTAAAGTGTTGACTGGTTTCTAATGGATATTTCACATGATGGTATTAAATAAAAAAACATTATGTTGTCTTTATAAAATACTTTCTATTATTGAGCATAAAAATATAATTAATATTATAGACAATTTTATTTTAAATAACAAATAATAAACTTATATACATTAAACTGATTTTCATTCAAAAATATACATCATCAAGATGTTATAATAATTCAAAAAGTCCTGTGATTTATATATTAACTTGGTATACCATATATTGTTCAAATTTAACTTTAATATTTACTAAGGCTGTAAATCTTAAGAATATGCACATGAAAATGTGAAGGTAGGGTCCTCTACAGGTCTTAACCACAAGCGTATACTTTGGAAGAAAAGAGGGGAACCCTTTTTTACTTCAACCTACTTTCTGTATGAATAGGTGAAGCTGAAGCAGTTAGATATGAGAGCATGAAGATATTCAATACTTCACTGATTAAGTCCACAATTTTTATTACACATTAGTACTCATGAAATCTTTCGATTTATGAGTCAATGGAAAGATCTTATGGTTAGAAATCTATTATGATAATTTAAAGTTGTAATTTTAAATTTATTTAAATGCACATTGAATATCTTCACACTCTCATATCTAACCACTTCAGCTTCAACTATTCATATAGAAAGTAGGTTGAAGTAAAGAAGGCTTCCCCTCTTTTCTTCCAAAATGTAAGCTTGTGGTTAATACCTGTAGAGGTCCCTACCTTTTTATTTTCATGCACATATTTTTAAGGTTTATAGCCTTAGTAAATATTACTTTAAATAAATTTATAATTATAACTTTAAATTATCATAATAGATTTATAACCATAAGATATTTCTATTGACTCATTGTAATTTTTCAAATAAACAAATGAAGTTATTGGGAAAAGGACCTAAATATATACCATTTAAAGATATGAACATTGATAATAGAACAGTAGTTAGTATTGAAGCAGCAAATATTAAAGAATTATAAAAAATAATTTGCAGACAAAAATTAATAATATATTTAATAAGAATACACATATTAATAAGGATGAATAGAAAAAAATAAACGAACAATAAAGAAAATTGTTGAAAAAGCTAAAAAGGAAAATTTAATTATTACTATGGAAGATAAACGATCTAGATTTGTAATATTAAATAAAGAAGATTATGAAGATAAAATTACAAAAGTCTTAGTTAAACAAGATTTTGTGAAAATAAAAAATAATCTGAGTAATTTAATTAAGCATAAATATGTACAAATCTTACAAAGAATGAAAAAAACTAAATTGATTGATGGTAATGTATATAAGTTATTATATCCAACAGCATTTGAACATATTATGTTATTTGAAAATATAAAAACCCATAACGAAAATATGCCTGTATGATTAATATTGGATTTTAATGGCTATATATTAAAAGAAACATGTAATATAATTTATAAAAAACTTGCAGATAATTTGAGATATGAAAAGTATTC
Source organism: Epiperipatus broadwayi (assembly GCA_028023455.1). Classification (NCBI taxonomy): domain Eukaryota; kingdom Metazoa; phylum Onychophora; class Udeonychophora; order Euonychophora; family Peripatidae; genus Epiperipatus; species Epiperipatus broadwayi. The sequence continues at coordinate 1,498,896 of JAQFVV010000067.1, read as the reverse complement.
TATAAAAATTCCCGAAGTACTAAATGGTTTTAAATCTGTTAAATTAAGTAGGAATAGTAATATAGCATTGTTTGATATAGAAAAAATTGTTTCAAAGTGTTTCTAGGGGAAAAAATATAAACACTGTAGTAAATAAAATCAAAAATCAGAAGATAATTTTAAAAGAATGGATTAAAATTATAGAAGAGGTTTTAAAATCGATTAATGAAATTTATAGATAAAATATAATAATGAATTTTGGAGTATAGATAAAGGATTGATAATGGTCTGGTCAATAAGTGGTATTATGACATCAAGTATGGTAGATTGGATTGAACAAAAAGTAATTGATAAATATATTGAAAATGGAGAAATTATAAAATAATATAAATATGTAGATGGTATTATAGTTGTAGGAAATGGAAGAAGTATAATGAAGGCATTTCATGAGTTGAATAAAAATAAGTATATAATTAAATTTACTATAGAAAATAATGAAGATGGTATAACATATTTAGATTTATTTAGAAAAAAGGAGGAAAATGGGGAGATCAACATAAAGCACTACCCAAAAGATAAAAATATAAGAAGAATGATACATTCAAAATCTTATCAACCTTGGTGTCAAAAAAGGGAGTACTAATAAGAATAAAAGAAAAAAAATGATAGACTTACATTAAATCATAAGAAAGCAATGGAGCAAAAATTAAGAATCCTAGAAGAATACATTGAATATGGATATAATAGTAAAGTACTAAGAAATATATTAAAAAATAAAAATGAATATAAAAAAGTTTAATAATAAAAATGAAAGAGAGAATAAGAAATGGATTTCTATTCCATATTCAAGCGATGTGTATAAAATTTTAAATGATAGAAAGGGAAAAAAATGTATAATATAACTATTGGATGGGAAAAAAATAAATCATTAAAAAATTAATAAGTAATTCAAAAATAAGGAATGATAAGAATGATAAAGTAGAAATAGTTTATAAAATAATTTGTAATATATATATATATATATATATATATATATATATATATATATATATATATTTATACTTTATATACTTTTTGCTGATATATATATATATATATATATATATATATATCAGCAAAAAGTAAGATGGAAAGGGGTAAAGAACATAAACAAAGCAATAAATAGGAAAGATATTAAGTCAGATCCTTTTTGCCATTTTTTGAAAACAGGCCATATTATGAAATGTGAAGAAAATATTGAAGTTATCAAATATTGTAATAATTGTACATCTGTTTGCATCTAGGGTGATTTTATATAACAGGCTTATTTACAGAACCAGAGGAAAATATGTACCTATGTTAATAGTATCAAAGAAATGCACAATTTTAAACAATTTTTAACTTATTATGATTTATTACTAAAGCAATATTAAAATCTAAATAAGTTATTCATATGATGATTAATTAATAGTTATTTATAATTTTGATTAATTGTTATTATTTTCCTCTAATATGTATATGTTTAGTCATTTATTTTTTAGCAAGTAAACACGTATTTAAATAATCTTTCAAACATATACATATTAAAATTTTGTAGGTGGAATTGAAAGATGATATCCAATATCCCTAATCCAATGACACTTAAGATTTCATAATTCATTAACATATCCAATATCTGTATGGCAATTATGATCCAAAAGTAATATTAAAATTTATTCCAATTAAATTACCAACATAATTTTATCAGAAAAGTATTTGTGTATGTTAATGAATTTAGGTGTTGTCACATAATACATTATTCAGTAGCATAAGGTCCATTGGTGGCATGAATATAAAACACTGAATATCAATTAATAGTAATTTCTAAGACATCCGATTTTTCATTGTAATAATTTCCTATCAAAATTAATTATTTCATCCATCCTGATGTAATATAGTTCTAGAGTATTACAATATATACATAACATGGTGTGAATTCAATAAAAGCTTTAATTAAGATTTGTGAAATAAAATAATTCCAACAGATTGTGCAAGAATATAATAACAGGGATGTCGATAATCAATATTTGATATTCCTTAATAAATAATTTTCCAGTGTTAAACATTGGTATTATACTTTAATAACTTTAGTAATGTTAGTGATTGCATCTTGAGATATTTGTATTGTTTCTGGGCATGTGCATATATATTGATTTTAAATTTAAATAAGCATTTTCTGAAATCTCTGATTAAACAAAAATAACTTTTCTTGAATGCAATGATAACTGTACTTCAGCTGGTATTAAGCTTTGATTTATATTTTCAGTTATTTTGATTAGCAGACATCCACTTTACTTTCTAACTCATCATGTTATATAGTTTCTGAATGCTTACATTAAAGTTTTAAAATGAAAGAAATATTTGTTTAAAGTCAAACTTTTTTCAAAATAAACAAAATATTTATACAAATTTAACACACTTCAAAAGTAAAAAAAATAATAAAAGTGAAGGTTTTTTTTTTGACAATCTGGAGTTCCACATAACTTATTTGAATAATGTAATATATAAGACTGTTTTGATACTCTCAATCCAATTGTCTTGAAAATTCATAGAGCTATTATTATTACAAATAAATAAAAATTTAAAATATCAATTATATGCACACAAATAAATTCATACATATTAGAATGCAACCTATTATTTTTATTAGTTTCCAACCAAAATATACATATATATATAACAAGTAATGTTGTTTTGATAAAATATTTTTCACTTCAAAAAAAAAAAAAAAGTTAAACTTTATTTGTATGTTGTTTTTTTTTTTGTATTACAAATTAACATGACAAAGCTGTGAATAAACAAGTTAAAATTATTACTTGTCAAGCGTCGTTGGCCGAGATGTTATCGTAGCCGCCTTGCAAGCAAATAGTTGTTTGCAGACGGTTGTGGGTTCGCGTTCGGCCGATGCTATGACATATGAAAAAAAAATACTTAGATTTTTAAATTGTCATTTATTATTTACTTATCAGAACTTAAGATTTAAGTACACACACGCACATACATATATATGTATATCTCACTGTTTTTAAAAACAGGCATGGAGATTTTTACAATTTTAAATAGCTTTAACTTTCAAGGAAGTTAATACTGCACTACTGTAAAAGATAAAGGAAATAACTTGAGAATTATTTTATATTCTAAAATATTGACAAATATTTTATTTTAAAATAGACAAAACATTATTTTGAATCTTATCAAAAATATTGAATATATAAAGTGAGGTTACAAAGAATGATTTTAAATTGACAATTCAATAGTTAATCCTCATACAATAATGATCTAAAACCTAAATACAAAAAAAAAAAGTAATAGATATATAAATGACTCAAGTCCAGGATGTAACAATATCGCATAATATATATAATATCACATCCCACAGCTATATTTTCTTAATCAGCACTACCTAGTAAACAAAGATAAAGTATATATTGAGATTAAAAAAAACATGAGTATTAGAATGGACAAATCATTAATAATTTTAAAACTTTATCATCATCATCATTATCATTATTGTTATTGTTGATATTATTATTAGTAGTATAACAACTTTTATTTATGAACTTGATAATTTGTTATCTAATTTGTGTTCATCTTTTGTTGTAATGATTGGTGATATAAATATTGATTTATTGAGTGGGGAACATAATTATACATGTATATATTTGGATTTATTATATAGTTGTGGTTTTGATCAGGTAATATTTTCACCTACACGCTCATAATGCCAACTTGTAAATCTCTGCTTGATCATATTTTTATTAGACTTGATCATGATTATAATTTTGAATGTGATGTATCTGAATTAAATATTACTGATCATTTTGCAATTTTTTTTAAAATTGTCTATGACTAGTAATAATTCGACTGCTACAGGTATGTTGATAAATTATCACAAATTAAATTAAATGGTTTGTTATCTATTCAAAACTGGGATTGTATTTTGGATTTGGATAATGTTGATAAAGCTTTTTTTAAAATTCCAGAATATTTGTTGTTCTTTGATTGATAAGGCCACTTATCATATTAAATAATAAAAATAAAAAGAAGTTTCTGTGTGGATTTAAGATCAGCTGATTGATAGGTTAAAACATTTTGTGAGTTCAATTGTCTTAAAGCAGATTAACCCTTGTAGAGGCTGTTACTTTATTGACCAAGTGAAGTAAAATTCTAAACTTTTAATTGGTCAAGACACAAACTCAACTGTCAAAATATATTTATCTTTTAATATTATATTCATTTTAGATTCGTTTGTAAAAAGTATATTAATAATTTGTCAGGTTATGAAAATGAATGAAAGTTTTTTTAAAAATAAATTTTCATTTATAATTTAAGAATATTCAATAACAGTGGCAAATTTAAAACAAATATTACTGAACAACCAAATAGCTTTGATGATGTCAGTGATTTCTTGGTCAATTTTACGTTGCATGGATAAGTAAATAATTTTGCTAAAGTCTTAACTATTTTTCTAAAATAATTTTATTTTTAGCATATTTTATCAAAATAATTTATAATATGTCAAACAATATGTCAAAAAATACTTTGAAAATGGTCTAAAACATTTGTTTATCACTTTCCAAATGAAAGAAAAGAAATATTAGCAGTTTTGTTTTGACAAGTGGATTTGATAAGTGGCTTTCTATGAACTTGATTGTTACATCCAATCAAAATGAAGAACATTCATCCTACTTCTTTTGTTATACTTTTGACATCAGATTTATTGATTTTTTTACTTGTAAAATAATTCACTAAAGGGCATCATTTTATGGAACTTTTTTTACCCTTTGAAAAAAATGCAAAATCTTTACCATAGCATTAAAAATAATGGGATTCAAGCAACTTGAAGCAGATCCTTAAAATGGTTAATAAAGAAATTAAATGTGATATGAAAATAACAAAATCAAATTATTATAGGAAATTTCTTTGTAATAAATAAGCTTCTTTGAAGTGGAAAGCAATAAGCTCTTTGATTAAAAAAATCTTCTTATCAAATTACTTATAATAAGAATAATGATATCATATTTAGAGATACAAGGTAATGAAAAATATTGCTGATCTTTTTAATAATTTCTTTGCATATAGGCTACACATAGAATCATCTGATACTTTCTTTTGTTCAGATGTTTCTGATGTTCAGTTATCATATTTAATTAATGATTTAAAAAATGTTCGCTCTTCTGGATTAGATAATTTAACATCCCAAATTGTGAAAAATAGTAAATTAACACTTATACCTGTTTTAGTTTACTTGTTGAACATATCTTTATCTTCTGGTGTATTTCCTGAATGTTTGAAAGTAGGGGTTATTATACCCATTTTTAAAAAAGGTGATCTACTGATTATTAACAATTATAGACATATTTCTGCAATATCTGTTGTTGCCAAATTATTTGAGATGGCAGTTAAGGATAATATTATATCATTTTTGAATGTTCATTGAGTAATTTCTCTGCATCAGTTTGGCTTTGTTGCTGGAAAGAGTAGTTTAGATGCTATTTATAATCATGTACATAATCTAATGTTATCATTGGATAAGGGTCTCAAGACAGCAGCTGTTTATTTGGATTTGTCTAATGCATTTGATTCTGTTAATCATACAGTTTTGTTAAATCATTTGTGTTCATATGATTATAGAGGACATTTTGCTTCTTGGTTATTAAGTTACATGAAGGATAGAAGACAGGCTACTAAAATACATGGTATTACTTGTGATTTTGAATTAGTTAATCATGGTGTTCCACAAAGTTCTGTACTTGGCCCTATACAATTTTTAATATATATATATATATATATATATATATATATATATATATATATATATATAAATATATATATACCAGATATATATATATATATATATATAACATCTGGTATTGAGCCTTTACTGAGTGTTTCTATAAGGCTATCAAGTATGATGTTATTTTATTTCTACATATTAATCATAATTTTTCGGTATTTGTCAGAACTGGGCAGGTGATGAATAGGTGCTGTTGTGTTTCTTCTTCCCTGTGGCACAAAAACAGAAGTCATCAGTTTTGGTGTAAAACTTGCAATATTTAAGGAAATAGGTAGAGCATGAAGATTTAGCCTTAGGAGAAAGTCAAAAAGTTTGGGTTCCAATGTCTATTTTCTAAATCACTGCATCAAACAACTGTTGTTTATGACTGAGAATCAGTAGTTATTTCTTGGTATAGCATATTATAAATGCTCCAATAAATGTATCTACCAACACCCAAAATTATATTTGATCATAAGCTTTGGATTTGGTTTACCAACAAAGATAAATAAATAATCATGAAAAGGTTGTGGTCTGTTTGTGGGTGTATTTAAATGATGAATTTGAGAGCTGAAAAACTTCTTGTCAGTGCAGCCAAGAAATTGTTTTTTGTTTATGAAAAATATGAATGTAGTGAAAACCTAATCAATTTCTGGTTGGTGGAAGACTAAGTCATTTTACAGAGATGGAGTCTATCTTTCTGCATCATAATAACTTGCTAAGGAATGAGTAAATGCATAAAGTGAAACATTTAGTAACATTTATGATTGCTCAGTAGTAGGTTATTTTTGTAGTTACAAGCTGATTGAAAAGGTGCACTTTTGCATATAACAAGAGGTAGGTTTTGCAGAGAGAATTGGTTATGTGTTCAGCATAATCTTTTATTTTTTCTGGATATTTTGTTTCATTCCAGAGGGCTCTAGATAGAAAGGACAGCCAAAAAAATTAGTTGTTTATATGATCAATTTGCATATGTATCTTGCCAGTGTAAAGAAACCAGGCTGATGCTCTATTAATGTTGATCTTGAGTTTATATTTGAAGGTGTATTCATTAAGGTTTTTTTTCCAGAGTAGGTAGTTTTTTTTTTTTGAAATTAAAAAAAAACAATAAGGTCATCCATGTATGCAATACATGATATATATAGTCCAGTGTGTGGAATTTGAATTACTTGTATTTTTGTTGTATTTTGACATCAATAATAAAAAACTGAGTGGAGATCCTTGAAATATGGATTGGTGGAGAGAAAATGAAGTTGATATGCCATTGATTGTAATATGGATTTCACAACTAAGAAGTAGGTTGGTTATTAGGTATAAGAGAGAGTGAGGTATTTTAGTGTCTGTAAGTGTCTGAATTAAAATTTCAATAAGAACTGAGTCAAAAATAGCCTCAATGACAAATTGAACAGCCATTGAAGCATATTTTATGTGCTCTTGAGCTGAATTTTACAATGGTTTTGAAAATGAGGGTAGCTTGGCCTGTTGAGGATCCATTTTTACATGTTGCACTGGTGATAATAGAGAAGTGATATGATTCAATTTTATCTGTTAGAAGCTTTGTCCAGGATTTTAATACTAAGGGTCCTATAGATATTGGTCACATATTAGTTTGTTATTGAATGAAACTAAGGAGATTGGCTATAGTTGTTTTATGTTAAATGATCTTGATTATAGATAATTTGATAAATCACATAGAGATGTAGTGGAAAATTGACTGAGATGTGAAAATACAATTTTAGGAATCCCATGTGTCACTGGATGACAAGATTTTGGTATTGTGGTTAGCTTCAGCAAGACATCAGTTGCATAAAATGGTTTATTTAATTCTAGTTGGCAAAAGATTTCTTCAGATATAAACAGAGGTTTGGTAAATATTTATTTGGACTATATTTTTATATATATGAGAATCATGTAAGATATAAAAAAAAGAAATTGATGATAGCTAACTTTGGATGAAAGTAGCAAAGACATTATGAAAATTGTATTGCAAAAATATTGAAAAAAGTAAATTTTAATAGATTATTATAGGGCATTATGAATATAAAAATAAATTGTATTACTCATTTACAAAAAATAATTAGTACATATATATATATTGGGAGATTGCTATAAAGAAAAAAATAGAATTAATAAATTATCTATTGTTCTAAGAAAAGAAATATTTGCAGATTTTTGAGAAGAGAGACAGATATTTAAATACTTGAAAGTAGTGTGTTATTCTATATGGTTCCTGGTGTTATTTTAAGTAAATCTAACTAATGTTTAGTGGGTTAATAAATATCAGGATGCGGAAGAAAAAGAACATTATTTGATGTTTTAAATAAAAAAACAAAAACAGTAATTATCTGAAACTGCAAAATTACAAGGGAGCAGCAGCTGAAACAATGTAAATGTGTTGTTGGTTTGCTTTCTTTGATCTTTTAAGGCCTGGATTGTGAGTCAAACGAATGTTTTTTTTTTGTTTTAATCATATACATATGCTGTGTATGTATGATGAGGTTGCAATTATACATAAACAAACTGATAAAGAGTTTGCATAACTATATAGTTATATTTTCAAAGAGCAATTAAAAAAAAAAAAAATATTGTTTTTTTTTCTCAAATTGCTTTAACTTTTATTTCCACATCAATGCGTCACTTTAAAAACAAATAAAAATAACAAAAAAAAAAAAAAACAATATTTTATTTTAAAAAAATTATTTCAATTAATATTGCTTTTGTTAATGAGTTGATTTTCCGACAGTTGAACTAATCAAATTTTAATGTTATTTTATATAACGGCATTATATTATTTGAGTTAACAAGGTGAATATTTACAAAAATTATCTCCTATTTTACAAAGTATATTATTAACAAAGAAAAAACTGTTTTGTACAATCTCATTCTAATTAAATTCGCATTAATTAATTTCATGAATGAAAATTATTTATAAAGCTTGTATTCATACAATTTATTTCTATTTATCCAGTAATGAGAACATATTTTTAATGCAATTTAATCAAAGCATATAAATTATTTGATAACCCATGATGTTAATGAATTTAATTTTAAGAGGTTGTTTAAGAATTAATAGTTTTTTTGACGTAACCATTTCGTTACAAGATGTCAGCTGAGTAAATAAGTCCAAAAGATATGTCTAGCACAATGGCCAATATGTTTACATATATATTATAAGAGATTTGAGCACAGACTTTTAAAAGTCATTTCACTCTATCTCATAAAATAAATACTCATGACCACACAAATGTAAAAAATATAAACGACCCCCAATATAAGTATATTGTGCTGAACTAGCACTCACCAATTGGTCCATATCATCATCTCTCATTTATACATATTGTAACAGCCAAAACATGTATATCTCACTAACAAACTGCAGAATTTAAACTTGGGACATAGAACTCAACACTAGGAGAGTTACCTCCCAGAAATCCCAAGTTTGAATCCAAAGTCCAAACTCCACAATGCCTTCTATGTGATAACACATTTGATGCTACTAATAGTATAATTTTATGCTGGTGCCTGTGATAAGGGAGAAAACAAAAGACTCTAAATCTAAAATAGCCATAGGTTAATTTAACAATAACTTATAGATGTGCCAAAGATAAGTTTAATGCGCTATGTAATTTAGATTGTACCCCAAATAAATAAAGAAAAGAAATAAATTTACAAATAAGATTTTAATAATTTGATAATAAAATGGTTTAGCGATATAAATTGGATAGTGATATACAATAAATAACAAAATGGCTGATACCTTGTACTTGGGTTCATTTAGATAACGTGTCTAAAATATAATGATACGGTAGGCATATACAAGCCACGTAATGTCTAACAGAATTTGAAATATTCTAAAATATTTATAATTGGAAACTTAAATGGAGATCAAAAGTTGCTTGCAAAGTGATTCACTAGATTATAAGATCAAGCTAAACTGAATGGATTTGAAATTCATTTAAATAGAATTCTTTTAAAAATTAATAAGGGAAATATATGGTGGTGCCAGCGAATATATGCCAAGGAGGGGTGCAGTTTATGAGTATGCAACTTTAAAATATGACAAAAGGTCTTGGCATTGGATAGACATTTCACCTTTTATTGGGGACATCTCTAGCCCACTCACAGTTCAAGCCTGGCCTGCACCCAGGAGCTTTGTAACCGTGGGGACGTACACAAAATAATTCCCAGGTGCCGTTGTAGCACTGTACTGGGAACTGTGGAGTAAAATAAGGGGGAACAGATTTAAACAATGATGACCTTTTCCAACAGTAGGATTCCAGCACCCATGCATATTTACTAGCAACACAGTTTAATTTTAAAAGACTTAATAAAAAATAAAGGGCAATTTATTAAGGAACAGAAATAGCTCACTCTCAACTTTCATATTTTAATGGCCAGCAGACTCTCAACAAACTTAAGATAAATAAATACTCATTTAACAAAATTATTATATGCACAATACTTTAAAACATATATAGGAGATGGGAGGGGGAAAATTCATTTTGCAGTTTATAAACTAAGATGGCAACCACACATGATTTAACTTCCCTATGTAACTCGCATTTGTCTAAATAAATTAATTAGATATTTCAACATAATACATTGAAATAAGACATTTATAAATATAATAGAAAATCAACCCAAGCACAAGTTCAGCATTCATTAATAAGAAAACAACTCTAGAATAAATACATTTGAAGAATATACAAAAAAAAAATTAGCTATATAGCTTGAAAGTTTCCAAGATTTCGGGTTAATTTTAATTACCTTGTTCTTTCAAATATGTCTGTGGGCATTTCCAAATGGGTAACAAAGTTCTTGAGTATAATTATGAGATTTCTTGGTTCATTTTCCACAGCAGCAGTTAGTAGATATCAGGAGCAGTATGGCTTTGGGCTGGTTCAGTTGGATTTTATGATATGGTGACAGGACATCAGATTTTGAATGATGGATGGCCGAGGCACAGGATCCTGAGGAAAATACAACCTACAAGCCCGTTACCCTGACATTCTGAGGTTAAATGATTTTACAACTAGTTCCCAAACTAACCAACAAGCCAGTCAGTCCAAAGATGCAAATAAACAAATAATTGGAAATGTAGTTTCAAAATTACAGAAAATATAACTTCTGCTGTCACAATCAGGTAGGTTAATTAACACCTCTCCCTCTCTAATAATACAATAACAATCAATAAGCACTATTTATACACTCTCTGATTAGAATCTAACCCTGTGGTGATAAAATCCATTTGTTAGGTTATTAATATATTTGAAAATACGGATTGCATTTTCTAATTAAAATCTGTTCATAAACACTGTTTTAATCTTATCAAATCTGGTGCTAATATGGTTAAAATTAGTCACTATTGTTCTTTCCCTCCCTCACTGATCTAAAGAAAATGACATGTTTTTGAAAACTAATAATAATAATGTGTGTTTAATAAAATTTATAATTACTACTTTACATTTATAAAACTCTTTTTTTGAATTTAATTTCCAGAAATATTTATCAGTGATATTATTTTATTAAATGCTTATATTTATAGTGAAATAACATCACAAAATAAATCAATTCAAAACAACAACTTTTAAATAAAATATTTTTTATAAATTTTAAATATTATCACAGTATGTGTGTAGATGAGAATATGTGACCTACTTTACTGTACAAGCATATACATAATATACACTCGACTGTTTGAAAATAAAACCATTTAAAAACAATTTTAATTATTATAAAACCCAGGGCACTCCATTAGATATATAAATTTCAGGCAGGATTTCGGTAAATATACCCAGTACACACACAATATGATAAAATTAGAGTTTTAAATAAGGCATGAGGGTAGGAAACAGGAAGGCAAGGTGAAACTATAATTGGTAGGGCATATCTTACTGTTTCAATATATAATTGTTGCTTAGTTTATATTATGTATATTGGGAATCATTTACTTTTTTTCACATGCCTATGGTTGTAAGAAATAGTGACTGAAAGGAGCTTGAAAGCCTGTGTTCAATTCCCCTACATAATATCTAATCTCCAGGTATACACACTATACATGTATTTAAATATTATATGCATATATGAGACAGAGGATGAAAATGCTTTCTGTTAAATTAATGAGTTTAGAATAAAATATTAAATTATATATGTAATGGTTAATTTCTGAATGTAAGCTATAGAAATAAAAGAATTTTAGGACTGAACTTTCTAAAATCCTGTTCTCCATTTTACAAACTAATTTTGTGACTTATATATATTTACATAGTTTGCAAATCAGATAGTAGCTATTGCTTATATCCTTTAATTTCTTATTTAAAATGACATCTGAAGAGGGCTTGTTTAGTACTCTGACGTGCAAATTACAAGGTACAGTTTTTTAATATATTAAATTATATTTAATTATGATACTTAAATAAGGCTATACATAACCTTAGTACATGCACCTTGAGTGCTTAATTTATTACAAGAGATATCTCTACAAACCTAAATGCAAGATTCAACTTTATATAGATAAGAGCAGCCCACTCTTATCTTCAACCTGTTTTTCTAATTATATAGGCAAATCTAAAGCATTTTGATTTGGGAGGTGAAGCTAATAAATTCTTCATTGATTAAGCCCACTATTTCTGTTAAACATTAACAATGGCAAAATATTTCAATTTACAATGAATTAAGAGTCAGATCTTAAATTTAGAAATATTTTGAATCAATTTAAAGTTGCAAATATTAAATTAATGTAATATTTAAAAAAATCATTTTATAATGAATTGATAATGATTGAAATTGATGATAATGACATAAAAATGCGTTTACACAATGTATACCAGTTAGTGGAGACCATAAATTTATGTTTATTATTGACAGCCACATAAATGCAATTTTTCTAATTGTAAAAATTTCAGTATGTCTTTTCTCAGATAAATGACAACTATAATAAACTGCCACCAGTATTATACTAAAATAAATAGACTTAATCATTTGTGATCAGCTATGATGTCAGTTGATTATATTTAATAGTAATTTATTTTATATTAAAAATAAATTATATATTTGTCTGTGTATTTATATTTAGTTAAGGGTAATATGGAGGTATATGTATTTATGAAATCTTATTTGGTTATTATTTTTTAATACATTATAATTAAAACATAAAAAATAAATATTTTTATCATGATCTTGACGATATTATCCCATGAACAAGTAAGTATTCATTATGCTTTGTTTACCTTCATTATAAAAAATACAAAGGTTCTACTGCAATTCCTTGTTTGACTCCTCTTGAAAAAATATGTTCTGATTTAAATCAATTACCTCAGTCAAATTTATAGCTAATTGTCACAATATAGTTTTAAAAGTTGTTTTCCAACATCTTAAGCTAACTATCTCTGAAATTGCTTTATTTACTTTAATTAATGAATCATTAATTGTATGGATTTTTATCAACAATATATTTTAAAAAAAAGAAAGAAAAAAAGTGAAAAGAAAGTCAATAATAAATCTGTTTTTTTGTTTTTTTTTTACAAATTTAAATTCAATTTGGAATAACCGCATTTAATATTAATAATTTGATAATCTTTTTATTTATTTTTTAATTTTAACAAGTACAATATATATATAAGTAAATTTTATTTTGTTTTACTTTCATTTTAATACAATCACAAAATATGGACATATATTTATGGAAGCATAAAATATCTAAAGAACATGGTTACATATTCTATCACTAGCACTAAAATTCAACATCTATAATATTATGTTAATAAAAATATTAATAATGAAACATTAAGACAAAACATAAAATAAATAGAAGAAATTCAAAATAGGAAAAAAAAAACATTAAACAAATATGAGTTTTCTTTATGAAAGATTAAGAAAAAAGAATGAAACTTTATTATAAATTGAAACATTTCTTTAGAGTATCTTTATATAAAAATGTTTGCAAACAACTAAGTTACTTTCATTTGTGTTACCTTTGGTTTTAAAAATTCTGATTTTATGAGATGAATTTATACAAAAATGTTCATTTAACATAGAATATATAATTGCAATATTTTAAAAATGTTAGCATAAATTATAATTAAAGTAAATACTAACTATATTTTAAACATTTATAACATAGAAAGCTATTTTTTATCTATATATTTTGTGTTTTACTTTTTCTTATAGCTCTTAACATACAACATTCTTTATGAAATTGTGAGGTCTTTATTGCTTTTATTCATCTGTAAAAACTATTTTAAAACTTACATTTTTAATTACTTAGATAATATTTCCTTTGAATATTGAATTATTTTTATTAAAAACCTTTTACCCATGTTTAATTCTATGATTAATTTCATTCTATATGACTTCATATATATTAATAATCTGATCAAGATGTTTGTATATCCTAACTTCTAGTTCATTACTATCAATATTTATTTAATCTTTTTTTGTAAAAAGGTATGGAATATTACAGATCTTTTAGAATACATCTTTAAACCTATTTGCTTATTTTCATTTTTGATGTAATTCAATATCTAAAAAGTATTATCTGTTTTCTGCATGATTGTAATGTTAAATATATAAAATTTAGGACAGGAAACCCAGAAACAGTAGACATATGTTTATAAATTTTAGCTTTTATTCTTCCTATGCATGCCTTTAAATACTTTATGTATCCTAATGTTTATATGTTTAACATCTTGTTACTTTCATACCATTTTCTAAAGCTCTGAGCAGTATTTATAAAAAACAACAACAACAACATTTAAAATCTCTAGATGATATAAATAAAGTTATTTGTTTTATTTTGTTACCTTACACTTTTAAATTACAAAGTACTTCCTATAAAACTGTAATAAAAGTTTTAGATATGAAATACCTCTGTTGGATAGCACTGCCATTTATTACCATTCTTAGTACTATTATGGAATGTAATCTTTTTATTGCATTTTGGAAAATGTTTTTCAAAATTTGTGATTATAGCTTGTTCCAAAGTTTTAATCACCATGGAAATTGCTTATAATATTGAATTTTTAAAATCTAGCATTTAGACTAAAATGACTATTCACATTAATTTTAATTTCTGCAAATACTGTGCATGTATTAATGGATAGAGCTGGTAAAAAAGATATATATGTAATTTGTAATATCTTCTTTTATCTTTTTTAAATAACATTATCACTACTCCATTCTTCTAATCATATAGTACATTTTTATTATTTATTTAGTTGATATAAAGTGTTTCTGTTGAAGAATAATATTTCAGGATTTTAATTAATTCTTTTGTACTTTATGAGAAACCTTAATTATCATAAAATTAATTTTTACAAAATTAAATGTATGATTTATCACTAACACACACACACACATATATATATATATAGTAATTAAAAGTTTATAAAAATATGTCTATAAACGTCACTTAGGAGCGCTTTAAACTATCCTTGTGAATTACTAGTTATTATTTATAAAAGCTTACTGATATTCATTACCCTATATCTCTAAAAGAAATAAAATAGTAAGATTCGTAGGGCAGATAAACAAATTATAAAATATATAAATGACGTTTCTTTGTAAGCTAGCCTCCGCTTCATTCTCTCGATAGACATTGTCTCCCAGACATTGAGATAGCTATTCTGGATAAGTCTCCCAAAAAGAGTCCACTGCAAACTTTTTTTTTTCGATGGGTATAATTCTTATTAATTGATAAGATTGGTGCTTGAGATAGAAATTATTCTATATTCATAAATATACCTAATCGAAGCTTGGGTAATAATGTGTTCTCACTCAATTTCTTAGAATAGGATCACAGGCAGACTGTTAATATATATATATATATAAACAGCCAAATAAAAGCATGGAGGTTATGATTACATTATATTTAACAGATATTATGTATTTAGAAACTATAATAGGTTTAATAGATAAATGTGAAAATAAATTATTGGGATGTGAGGTATATTATAAGGATGAGATAAATAACAATTGACAAACCAATATTCTGAAAATAATCTATTGAAATTAAAAAAAACAAGTTGCCATTGTTTTAAAAAATGTGAATAATATTCAGACTAGAATAAAATAACAAGAACATGAGAAGGATATGCCAAAACAGTTCTGTAGATATATAATGGAGTATGATGTACAGCTTTTATTTTGAGACAACACACTCTGAACATAAAAACTAACAAAATAATTAAATATGATTCATTTAAAATAGTACACAAGGTGGTGCTTTTTATAAAATTGTACAGACAAATGTTAATAATGACATGGAAAGTATAATTATAAAATTTCATAAAAAATACTGATTAATTGTAAGTTTGGAATTTAGCAGCAAGAAAAAATGTATAACATTTGCAAAGAAAAACATGAATAATATGATGGAAGTATTTGATAAGTTTATTTCAAAACTTCTAACTTTCAGATGATTCACATAAAATTATAAATTCTCATCAATTTTAATTATAAAATTTGTTATTATGAAATTTATTTACAAATGTTATAAGAAAAAAAATGTTAACATTTACAAATTTTTAAAATTACTTGATTTTTTAAGAAATATTTGATCTACAACTGTTAATAAGGTAATATATATCATTCAAAAGAAGATTATTTATTTCAATTTTGTATCATCATAGATGATAATATGAGGATGAATTGATCTTCATCAAACATAATTTGCTTACTAAACATAATTTATTTGTTGAAGGTATATTTTAGTACATATTTGCCTAACAATTAAGTTTTTTTTTGTTTTTATTGTGTACAAATACAAAATTTCTATTCCTTAACGAAAAGTAAATATAATAAATAAACAATAAGAAACATTTTATATTTCCTACTCTCATCCTATCCCCCAAATTTAATTATTTTCTTTTGTGATATTTCACAAAGTACAAAACAATTTTTTTTCAGTGTCATGATACTCAATATTTTTATGATATTATGGCTATTAAAACGCAACTGAATTTGAATCAGACTTGAAATATTTTACACATCCCATTCAAATATAAAATTTTGATTTAGGTTTGTAGTTCCATAAACCAAGTCTACTGAATATTACTTTGATAAATCGATTTACTATTTTTAGTTAAAAGATAAAACAGTGATGAAAATTACTGAAACTTTTATGATTCAGATATTAGAAAGCCTTATTAGTAATACCTTCTTTGATACTGCTTTTCTATGAGAGGTTTGTTCTGAAGAACTCTTGGCTGATATAAAATATTTAAAGACTTTTTATACTTTTCTTAATGCCATAAGAAAACATATACATTATATATTTTTTCTTTATGTTATCATATTTCAGAAATGTATATGTGAAGTTGATAGTTTGAAAAACTATATAGAAAAATTGTAATTGTTTATAAGATTATATTAATAAACATCACATGACCATCTCCTCTAATGATTGTCCATTGATTACTCTAGCTTGCTGTGTGTGGATATATATATATATATATATATATATATATATATATATATATATATATATATATATATATATATATATATATATATATATATATATATATATATATATATATATATATATATATATATATATATTGTGCCCTTTTCTATAGGTCAGTAATAGTTTATAACAGTCAATTACTACAAATTTTAAATTTTAGAATATGTTCTTTTAAACATTAATTATAGTTTGTTGATTATATTTTTAAAGTACAATTTAAAGCTAAAGAAAATATGTAGTATATAAAATTATGGCGAATTATTTAAAAAGTACTTAAGTAAAGTTTAAAATATTGTTTCATATGGTTTTAAAAGCTGGCCATATTAAATAACACAGCTATAAAAATTAAAAGTATATTTAAAAATTCGATTTTAATAGTTTAAAACGTATAATTTAATAAATGCTATATTTAAATTTATAGTCATATTTAATAAACAAAAATTAATATCGTACATTTTAAAAATAAACTTTATGATGGTGAAAATTATATTTAATTCTATATTTTCTAAATTGTTCTTCCAAATTTTTTATAATTATTTTATATAATATAATAAGTGTATCAATTTTATAAATCTAGGCAGAGAAATAGATTAAAAATCTTCTGTCAAAGTTATTAATCATGTGACTTTTAATGTATACTTTCACACACATGCTTGTTTGAAATAATAACAAAGTTTAAAATATTTTAAAAGTTATATTATAGAATTGGATAGAATTATTGCCTATCATAAAAGTAAATAGTATTAAACATTAAGTTAACTATGGTATGTAATGTTTTAAATAATGTAATAAAGACAAATACATTCATAATATAAAAATTAAATATTTTATTTAAATAAAAATAGATAAATTGAATATTAAGAATTGAATAAGTTATTAAATGTTATTTTAAAAGTTATTTTAAAAGATTAAAATAATTTAAATAAAGTTATAATTGAATTAAAAGTGGTATTTTAAATAATATTTTCAGTTCATTACGTCACGATTTCTAATTTTGAAATTTCATTCTACTATAAACTAAAAATATGTAAATTTGTTCTCAAGCTAAAGTAAGAATTAACCAATAGGAATAGGTATTCTTACAGACTATAAATATGATTTGCACGGGGGTATAAGGGGAGATTAATAATGTATTGAAACCGGAGAAAGGTAAATTATAACTATCAAAAAGATAGTATTTTTTTTAAATCTTTTATTTTAGTCAATTTTTTTAGTACTTTCTTATAACTTTATCTGCAAAAAACTAATTGATAATTTTTTAAGTAACTTGCAAAAAAGAGAGTGTAAACAAAAAAAATATTTTAATAATTTCGTTTAACATGCTTTGTTAAATTTTTTAAAGTTCCTTTATCAGTCGTATTTTATCTAAAAATTTAACCTAAACTTCGCAATAAAAATGGATATACTATGAAATAAAATGGATATAAATTGTAATACTGTAAAAATATTTGAAATATTTATTGATACAGCTTTATTACTACTTCACTGGAGAACTGTTTTGGTACATAAAAAAACCACAGTTCGGACATCATACGGAGTTTAATGAAAAAATTGGAGACACATTATTATTTATAAGCCTATCCAAGATTTATTTTTTAAATAGTAATAAGACAATTGTATATTGCATAAATTATTTTATATAATATTATATCAAAAGGAGTAAAATGTTATATCCTTTCTGAAGGTAACATTTTTATTTTATTTTTAAAAGAGATTTATAAAAATACCAAATGAAAGTTTAAATGTATCAAGAAGGAAACATATATAAAAAAGTGAACACATAGTTGAATAAAAGATGGATCCATGGAAATACAAATAGTACTTAAAAGTTTATCGAATATTTTTTCAAAGTTAAATTGGATGGATTGATGCATTGGATATGCAGAGAATATTGATAGAGAAAATTAAGAAGCTTCATGGGAATAATTCTTTAATATTATGATTTAATAATTATCGTCCTAAATACTAAAACCAAGGATTATTTTTATAAACTTTACTAAATGGATTAATAATTATTTTTATTTTTAAACTTTAACATGCTTGGAGGAGAACATTTTTGGAAAACTCTAGAGAAAATAATAAGCATTTTGGACTTATCAGGAACTATCGTCAAGAAAATATGTAATTATAGTTCTGATTCCTTTTATTTTGTTAACCTAGTTTAAATCTAAATTTTTATATAATATTAGGAAAAACATAAAAACATTAATTTATTAATATTAAAATTTTATAATATAACAATCTAATAATTTAGCTAAAAATATTTTAATATAAAGTGTATGGGTGTGAATTTTTTTTTTATATCTGCAATGCTCAAGTGGATAAAGGAAGCCTACTGAATGCGATGACTAGATAAAGGTTATTGGTAATAATAATAACTATTGATAATTTATAATGTATATTTTTTTTGTTTTCTTTACATCATCCATAAATTGGAAGAATGAAGTGTAAAAGTTTTTTTTTACTTATATGTACCACATTTCATACAACATTTTAAAAAACATTATGAGATTGGATTGATTTGAAAATATGCATACGACAATTTTTTTTATTAGTGATATAATCCAACATAACAAATAATTATGTGATTCTTTTAAAATTTTCATGTTATTGGATATTCAAATATTGTCTAAGTAGATTATATATAATTAAACATACAGAGCAATGAAGTAAACAACTTTTCTTGTGGAACAGCTAGATTGTTTAACTAATAATGAATTTTATTTATTGTTTTGTAAATGCAGATAGTTATTTATCAATGTAAGATGTGGAAAATCTTGAGCAATAATGTTGAGATAGTGGCTTGGAAGTACTTACTGAACAGGAAACCAAGATGATGTTTTAAGAAATAGGATGTTATAAGGAATGGAAATAATATTTAGTCTTTATGTGAATATCAGCATAGTTAACAAAGCCCTATTACTGATACACATTTTATTTGGACAGTGTTTATATTTTTTAAATATTTGATGTTCTAATAAAGCTGGAGAAATAACTTTAACATCGTCCCTGTACTAGAGGATATTAGGCAGGTAAATGTCATACCTCTTCGCACTGTATCATGATTTTGAGATATATTAAGAGTAATACTCTAGCTTTTTTCCTTAATCCTATGCATCTATTTTCGCTATCTTTTTTTGATGTAACTGCATTGTTCAGTAAGATATGTTTAAGAGAAATGATAAATAATTTAGAACTTAGGTTATGCTATCGTTTAGTATAAGATTGGTTTATTTGCTTAGAAGGAATAGGATGTTATAACTTAAAATTGAAGATCCAAAGTATCCTAAGGAAAGAAAAGAATCATAGAATATATTTTGAATCTTATTTCGGAAATGAAATATAAACTTTTTTAAAATAAAGTATCTAAACAAAGATATTTTCTTTAAAGTGATAATAATTTTAAATGCTTTAGTATTATTTTTTTAAGAGAAATTAAGTATTGCATATTTTAAAATACAATAGTACAAAGTAAATTATGTAAACAATATGCATAGTATATTTTTGTTTATTGATTAACAGTCATATATTGATGATTACACTTATATCATACTAAAGTAAGGCTTAAGGAATAATATATTATGATTATTAAACATTGTGTGATAAATACTAAAATCTAGTACTGAATTTTGGATAATATTTTGTGTAACATCTTTGACTTTCCAAGATGAAATTTTTTTTAATATTTTGAGAAATCCATACTCATTATAAAATTTTGTTTTCTATAGAATGTTTTCTAAGTATGAATTTTTTAAAATAAGATAGTTTAATAATATTAAGGATAAAATGCTGTTGCTAATAAAGTAGATAAATATATTTGTAATAAGTTAACCATAATGAGAAACCAAATAGTAACATTTTTTTAAAATTTTGTTCTAAATCTAAATAAAGATATAATTGAAATATAAATTATTTTTTTTATAACCTGGTAGATCAAACTGCAAAGTAAAAAAGTTAAGGATATCCACTGTAAATAGTGTAAATAAATTGTTTATTTATTTGTTGTTAGTAATAAACTTTGTTAAATTTTGTTATTTCAAAAATTTTGTGTCCGAGTTATTTATTTCTCCACATCGCTGCATGAAATCATGATATATGCATAATAATCAAAACAAATATATAATTTTGCACAAAAGATAACTAGAGAATTATTTTAATAATTTTAAATATTTTATTGGTATTCATTATAATTAAATAATCATAATTTTACATTATTTTATTGGTCATAAATCAGTTATCACAATATTATATTAAATTATATGCTATCAGTTGCCACACATATTTTGTTTGTCAGATTATTAAAATGATACCACATATTTATTATATCATTACATGAAGATATAAGATCATATTATATTATTTCATTATTTTATTATGGTAATAAAATTATAGTAAAAAGAAAAGTTATACAGAATTAGTTAAACAATGAAGAATATTATTACTGTTATTTATTATTATTAGTTTCAGTGTAGTAGATTATGACATAAAATCCCTTCTCATATTTTACTACCGTATTTTAAAATTAACTTAGAATAAACTTTATGAACCTGATATTATTTTATTGAGCTAGATTATTACAAATAGAAGATTAAGACTTAATTATTAGTTTAATCTTAGTGAGTAGAAGTTATTAAAGTCATAAGAATACTATGAGTTTGTTATTCAAAATAGTAATAAAGGGGGGATTGTGTTCTTATGCAATTGAGGTAGTATCCTGTGGGATATTGGCTCAATGTAATCTATCTTGTCACCTGTATTTTCACTTCAAGTCTCATGAAAATATTAAATATTTATTTAATTTATTTTTATAAACTGAACCTTATTCGTATTTTAAATTTGAGCTAGTGAAATATTTTAATTTTAATGCTGAATATTTTAGTTATTAATTATTAACTGAGCTAGAACCCATTTTATTTTATATCATATATTATCTGGAAGTGAGGATGCATGAGTGTACAGGTTAGAATATATATATATATATATATATATATATATATATATATATATATATATATATATATATATATATATATATATATATATATATATATATATATATATATATATAGTGAGTTTTGCCTGTTTTAAGATTATATTAACTGAATGATTTGTTGTCCTGAACGTTTTGTAACATTTAGGCATTGAAAAGTACAAAATTCATAATCAATTTTAGAATAATTATTTGTCTTATAAATCTATCACTCTGCAAGTCTTTAAAAAGACATGAAATGGAAATTTAAAAAAATAGATATTTAAAAAAATATGAAACAATATTGCATGATCTTAAATAATAGTTTTTTAATAAAATGAACAAAAATTTAAGTAATAATCAAATTTTCCAGATAAATCATCATTTTCTAGATAAGAAGAATTGATAGTTTAATAATAGCAGGTAATTTTTAATTTTTATACAGAAATATTGCAGATTTTCATATTTTTTAAAAAAAATGATAGTAATGTAATTTTTTTTTTTTTAGTTATAGATTCCAAATGTGATTATCCAGCTGCATGTAATGCAATGGAGACTTTACTTTTGCACAAAGACTTAATGAAGGGACAGTTTTTTGATGATGTTTGTGATATGCTGAGAGGCCAAAGTGTAAGTATTCTTGTTGAATTGTTATGTCCTAGCATTGACAAAGAAAGTTTATTGATAAACAGAATGATTAACAAAATGTGTTATTTTGACCCATAAGTCATTTGAATGCTAATGCCAGATCACCATTGTTCAGACCTTTTCATTAATAACAAAATCTAATATGATTTAACAGATAGTATATTTTGGAAAAAGTTATACTTAATATTTGTATGTATATTTAATCTTAGGTTGGGATTTGTATTTATCATTTTCTAAATTGTACATTTATATGATTCAATTTAAGATATTATATATATATATATATAATTACAAATATTCATTTTTAAAACTAAAACATATTTTTATACAATAAAAATAGAAATAAATATCTTTTAACTTCTGTTTAACAAACACCATTAAATAATTTACAAAGACATTGTCCTGCATTGATTCAATATTTATGTAGATAACTATTTACAGTAACATTATACACTCATTTCCTTCAAACACACGGACACACACACACACACACACACACACACACATATATATATATATATATATATATATATATATATATAGTACCCAAGTAAATGCTATGGTTAAATCTCAGAGTTCTACTGTTGCTACAGTAATTCATGCAGAGAACACTGATATTTACAACAATAATAAACATTATAAACTATGACTAATAAAATTAAGAAGAGGAAAAAAACTCATCTCACTGTTGCAACAGATTTAAACCTCTCATTAGTGCCTACACAAAGCACCAAGTAGCAAAGATACAATTATTTTCTCTCTTACAATCAATCTCTTCAATGATCTTTTCTCCAATACACTCTTACATCTCTAACCACTTCACCATCATATTGCCATGATCAGATCCACTTTTAACAAATAGATTGCTTTCTAAATCTTCTGATTCATTATGGTACTATATCTTTCTTTGGCAGTAAATATATGACTTTTTATTTCACAATTATAATATAATGATCTCAGGGTTCTTATATTTTATATAAAATTATCAATAATAATTTTATGAATATGTTGTTGATAAATAAATGATATCCTAGTGATAAACATGAGTGGACCTACACTTAGTGTACATGCTAATATCTACTTTTTATTGAATAATAATATTACTACTACTACTACTACTACTACCACTACTACTACTATTACTACTACTACTACTACTACTACTACTACTACTACTACTACTACTACTACTACTACTACTACTACTACTACTACTACTACTACTACTACTACTACTACTACTAATACTAATAATAATAATAATAATAATAATAATAATAATAATAATAATAATAATAATAATAATAATAATAATAATAATAATAATAAATATGGTCAAAACAACTATAAATACATTAAAATAGCATAGTAAATATTTGCATAAGATAAGGAATATGCACATGAACAATGATCTTAATAAATATTTATGAAATTAAGTGAATAGACAGATGCAATAAATATTATTAATTAAATGGCTAATGAAATAAATTTGTTCTCAGACAAATTCCAAATTTAATTTCTGTTATGAATGATATAAAGAAAAATATTAAACTTCTGATAAACACATATCTAACAATTGTTTGTCCTAAATTGCAAAATAATAGACAACATTAAATTAAACACTTTAGTAATATATTTAAAGGTACCTGTGTATAATAAAATATCTATACACTTTGTTGCAAACTCCTTGAATCAGTTTCAGATAATAAAGTAAGATACCTTGACATATAAAATAAAGCATAAAAATATATAACTACACCTTTACCCCACTTAGCGATTGACTATTTAGCAATATTTCACAATAGCAACCATCATCAATTTGTACCTACTACTTCAATTTACAATCAATTTTTCACTATAACGATCGGAAAAAAAAAAAAAATTTTTGGCAGCCATCTTGAATTTTGCATCACTGATGATATCAGAGATATAGTTATTTTAAATTCATTTTACCCAAAAGCAAAAGTATATTATTGTAATATATATATATATATATATACAGGTAATGACTTTGCTGTAGTTGTATACATGTACAATATTTTATTCATAAAAAATAATGTTAGTGCTGCATTCAGTATTTTGAATATAGAACATACTGTATACTGTATATATAAGTGTTGAATTTCTTTAGAAAAATTAAACTTTATTTAAATATAATGTACAGTACTTGGATTATTTAAATAAAGTTTAATCATTCTAAAGGCATTCAACACATATTAGATGATGAAATAGTCCAATATATAAATACAGTAAAGGACAACTAAAATACTATCATCACAAACTTTCAGAAAAACACTAAATATGAATATTAAACTGCATGTTGTGTTTATTAATTATGATATATCATTTTTAGAACACCTGGATAATTAAGTAAAAATAGTTATTGATTTTGTAACTTTGTTAATAAATATGGTGTTTCAAATCAAAAGAAAAACAACATTTTAAAATGCAAATGTCGAATTAGAAAAGTTTAAAATGATAAACAGATTGTATTTAAAATAAATGTTAATGAATTTTCTTCTACACAAATGGGGGGGGGGTATTACATTACTAAAAATTTAGTAAAAAAATATAAAAAAAAACTTTTCTGTATGTTTTAGAAAATTAGAAGTTAAATTTTTTTTACTTTTAAAATAAGTTGATTTTTTTTTCTTAAGTTGACTGCTTTATGATAAGCATTAAGCATTTTGTTACTGTGGAGTACAGTAATAAGTCTTTATGTTCAATTAAATAATTAATAATTAAACATTGTTTTTTTAGTTTGAATAATTTCACATAAGTAATAAACATAAATGTATAGTAGTAATATATACTGTAATACAAATTATAAAAAAAAGCACTTCAGTATAGTTTTTTTTTTCATTATGATGAAAGCTTCTGTGGAAGAATATAAAAACTTTTAAATTCAAATTTAGTTTCACTTTCTCTTTCTTTTTGCTGTTCTGTACTTTTTAAAGTGAAAATATGCATTTTTTTCCTAGTGATAGAAAACTTTTCTTTTTAGATACTGTATTTAGTCATTATTGTAATGAAAAAATCAAAAAAATCTTTGAGCTTGGAAACCAATGTGAAAATTTTACGTTGACTGGAACTGACCAATTTTTTCCCCATTGACCCCCATTATAATTACGTATTTTCTATATGATATTCTTGCTTAATGATGAGTTTTGGAGGACTAATTGCCATCACTAAGCAGAGTAAAGGTGTATTACATTACCATTTTTTTTAAAAACAAAATAAAAATAACAATAATAATAATGATGATGATAAATTCAGTTCATTAGTAAAGATTCCTCAGCAGTAGGCAAACTAGGTGCAAGGTTCCATGTCATTAGCAGTATGCATAATATTGATGCATTTATACTTTTCAAACTAATATTTTTTTAAGATAATAAAGCAGCTATCAGTTTTATTCCAGTAGAAAACAAGCACATCAGCAAGATATATTATTTTAAACATAAACATGTATGGGTCCATTGTACAAAAACTCAATTTAACATGGACTAGCTAGTTTTAAAATATGACACTTAATTGTGTATAATTATTATTAAATGTGGAATTTTAGTAATTCTCTGCGGTTTCACTAGAAAATATTTTTTAAAAAGTTTTTCGACTCTCCCTGGAAAAGCAAACAATCAATGAACATTTCTACCATAAAAATAAAATGGTATGTTTATTTTCATTAATATAATTTGACTTTCAGAAAGCAGTATTAAATTTATATGTTTCTTTTTTTTTTAAATCTTTTAGACATTTGTTTGTTTTAAAAGTTAATAATTAATACCAAAACATTTATTCAAAATATTTTAGTTTTGAACAGTTCTTAATTTTTTTAACTTGGTTTTAAATTTGCTGCCACAAAAAATAGGATATATTATGATAAAGTGCTTATTTATAATATTCCATATGATCTTCTTAGTAAAGAGTAAGATTTTCACTTGTTGAAAATTTTTGAAGTTAAATAATAAATACGAGGTATTATATTGGCACATAATATTATGAAATTCAGAAAGTTTTAGTTTAAAGAAAGCATAAAAACTTGAGATATCTTAATTTGGCTTTCAGCAGTTCATTCTGTATTAAGACTTTCAAGAAAAAAAATATAAGTTACACTTGTTTAAATAAATGAAAATTAAAAAAAATAAAATGTTTTCTTTTTTTTGCTTTTCTTTCCAGAACAGCATCCATGATAAAAGTAAAAAAAAAAAATCAGTTCCCCACTCTTTTTCTCAGTTTTCTCCAATATCAAAAAAAAAAATCATGTGTCAGTGTTCTGCTTTCCAATTTCAAAGTTAATAACAAATCAACTAATTTATATGAATAAAGTTTTTCTTTAAATAATAAACAGAAAATAAATATAATAAGTTAATGATTCTCATATTTTAAATCCAATAACATTTTTATTTCATTTGATTTATTCATACCAGAAATTTAAAATAATAAATTTAATTTTTTTCCTTGCCAAGTTTTATTACATATTTTACTTTTAAATTTAATAAATAAATTAAATATTTTAATGAATAAAATTAAAGATTTAAAAGTCAATAAGTAAATCCATGCATGCACACACACATAAATTTATGAAACTAATTTTCTTTAAGACAAGCTTATTTTAATAATAAACATAAAGAATAAATAACTAAATACTATTGAATCATTTTGATAATTAATTGAATTTTAAATTGTAAATCTAAATATATGAAATATTGTCTATTAGGTGATATCATTTTATCTACAGATTAAATAATATAATTTTATGTTTTTAGTTATTAGATTTATTTTATCTTCTTTTTTTTAGATGGCTAACTATCATCTATTGCATTGTTAAATATTTACTAAAAGCATGTGGCATATCAAATGGTTATATTACATATATTGTGGAAGAATTACAGACATCAAACTTAATTATATATATATATATATATATATATATATATATATATATATATATATATATATATATATATATATACTCATTTAACAAATTGCCTGCCATATTTTAAAACATGTCTTTTAATTTTATTTCTTCAACCCATTTTTTACATATAAAATAAAAACCCTGCTTAAGCAGAACTAAAAAAATAAATGAATGATCTGTGAATATCTTTTAAATACATATGCAATATTAATTTTTCTATGATTTAAAAAATTCTTTAAATAATAAGAAAACTTTATAAAAAAAAGTAATAGTTCAAGAGCTAAATTATTTAATAAAAACATTCTCTAAGTAATGTTCGCTGATCATATCTAATATGATAATTTCAATTTTTTTTGAAAGAATGAATTACTGAATTGATAATTTTTTTCCATGTTCATTTATGAAGTATCAAAATTTCATTTAAACTCAAGTTAATTTATCTATGCATAATTTCTTGCAAAACAAAGAATAATACAACAATAGCAGGAATACATTTCATATCAATTTTCTCTTTAATAATATATAATAAATTCATTAAAATTATATCATTTTTATGGTATTTTGTTTCATCAATTATAATTCAAATTTTTATTCAAAAATCTTATATTTTTTATCATTAATTTCTTTCTATATAATCTGTCATTATAATTTTTATTATTAAACAAATATGTTTAATTTATCTGAATAATAATCTATGCAAACATAATCTTTATAAATTATGTTCTTTATAAACAATTATATTTTTAAAACTATTTATTTATTTTTATTCTATAACAACAATTCGTAATAGAGCTTAATTAAAAAAACAATAAATGATGATCAGATTTAATAACGGTCATAAATTCCTATTCTTAACATATTGATGATACATTAAAGTATGTTTCTTTAACTTTGTTATTATTGAAGAATCCAATCCATTAAAACGATTCACTAATTTTTTCAGCTTATTCTTATTAACTACAAATAAATTTTCATCAACATATTAACAATTTTACCTATTATATTTATCAGCAATAAGCATTTTATCTAAACATTTAATATAAATTGAATAAATAAAAAATAGTTAAACGCAAATAATCTTCCAATAAAAAGCTAAACTTTTTATTACCTTAATTTTTTTAATTCATAAACATTTACTAAATGAATAGAGAAATAAATACATCAACACAGATTATTCTATTTACCGATTAATACTAACTTTTGTAATAAATATTATTATGCATTCAGTCATCCTGCACCTTATATCTATTAATCCTATCAAAAGTTTTAAAAGAGTAGTAAAAGTATATTTAATAAAATCAATAAAAATAAAAACTTATTTAATAAAATTTCAAATCTTGTCAACTACACTACTAATAAATCTCAAGGAAAAGCTTTGTTATGGATTATAATGTTCACAAACATTTCAGTTGATAGAAAATTAATTGGATAGTATTTTAAATTATCAACATCTTGCAATTTTTTTTAAATTCTGAAATTTTCTTATTATGACAATTGAATTTTTTTTTTAATATTATTCATTGGATTTTTATTCACACAAACATATTTTTATTTGCTAATTTTTTATTTATATTATCTCTGATAATATATTTCTTCATATTCATAAATCATGGTAAGCTTTTTAATAAATGAAATCAATTGCAGAAAATAACTCAATGTTTCTTTCTTGACTACAAAAATATATTATTAATAAGAGTATAAAAATAAAGTAGATAAAACTTTCTTAATGTAAGTTTGTAATTAATCATCATAGTAATTTTAAAACTATAATTGTATTATTAAAGTAGTTTTAATATTTAGAGTGATTTATGAAAATAGTCTCATTAAAAACAGTTACATCATGGGTTATAATTTAGAAATATATTACTATTTCAGATTTTTTAATGAGCAGATTAGAATTAATTTCAGTATTGTGATTTATATACACAATACAATCACAAATATAAAGCTTATTTTAGTAGTATTAATTTAAAATAGATTGCAACTAAGATGCACCATCATTTATTTTAATAATACTTTATATACCATTTTCAAATATTGGTGTTTGCAAATGGACAAATTAATTTGTGCTACAACTTATTTTTTTAACAAATAAAATGGTCAACAAATCAAAAATTTTAAGCAATAAATTATGAGTCATTTGAATATCATTCAGTTAGTATTCTTATATTGGATTAGAGATCCCATATAATACTTAGTAAATATTTTGATGGTGTTTGAATTTTATATTATTTAATAGATGAAATTATATTAAAAATTCAGGATCTTAATTTTATTTATAGATTTTAAAAAAATAATTAAAAATACACAAATGTTGAAACTGTAAATATATATATATATATATATATATATATATATATATATATATATATATATATATATATATATATATATATATATATATATATATATATATATATTTAAATGTGAAAGAAAGAATCTTTGTATAACTTTACCTATGCATCTTTTACATCAGAAAATATTCTCTAAATATATTTTATCATATCTTGTTGATTAAAAAACACACCAATTATTTCCTACTTTCTACATTTTAAAAAATTTATAAGTGTGTATGTATAAAGTTTTAATTTCTGCTTTCCATGTGAAAAATAGATAAAGTGAATATGAAATGTGACTTATATATCTTAAATTTCCTTTTTTTAAATTTAGAATAAAACTCATAAATTTTAAATAAAACAGTGTATAATAGATGTCAGAGCAATGATATATCTGTGGATTTTTACATTTCATGTGATAAAACACATGGTATGATTTGATGTGCAGAAGAAAATAATGGATTAAGATGAGTGATATGATTACAGAAATCATGTCATAATACATGACAGTACAATTGCACTGGGTTGTTTACAAATATGCAAAGTTATTTCATAGTAATACTTAATTAACTTTTTTGTTTTATCTTCTAATTTGGATGAGTATTGTCACCATTGGATCAAGATTATTACGTTTATTAGAAATGGAAGCCTTTATAAATTCTAGTATGATATATTTAAACTATATTCATTCTGTTGCATCTTTAATCATACTATTTATTAGTGCCTTTTAAAATTTTATATTTATTATTTGAAGACTGTTGCATGAAGTTTAATAAATACCATTTTTATTGTTCTTTTAGTTATTGGTTTTTTAATCATACTATGTTTTATTTTTTATGTTTTACTCAATTATCTACATTTAATCATTGGCTAAAATGTTTTTAAAACTTTAAATTATGATCCTACTTAACTTAATTTTTAAAAAAAAATATCATCAGCATTTATTAAATTGAAGCAATTTTTAGAAAATTGGTCGTTGTTTTTATTACATTATTTAGACAAAATAAAACTGCAATATTGTTAAACAAAAATAAATATGGGTATAAAAAATATTTAATTATTTTTTTATTACACTAGTGATGTATTATTTTTTATATACTGTTTACATTTTATAATTTATTGCTTAAAAAAGAAAGTTTTTTAAATGAAGATTGATTTTTTGCATCATTAATTTGTTCATTTTATTGCTTAAAACGACACAAAAATGAAAATAAATGATTTTTTTTTAATCTTACAAGTAAGTTTATTTATTTTTTGTCTTAAAAAAAAATTAAGAAATGAATAATATATAATTTGTACTTTAAATATATAACTGTATATATATGCTTTTTTATTTTCATCATATACATATGTTATCTTTACAACCCGTGTATAATAATAAATTACAAACATAAACATTTTGGATAGGTATAATATTAAAAAAAAATACCCTACGTCTTAATACATAGCAATTGTTGACATCAACGTTGCCATGCAGCTGCAATATTTATCATTTCTCTTAAGAATTATGAATATTGATGAAAAATACAATATTTTGAATTGTTTATTAAATTAAATTGGAATATCCTTACCATATCTATAAATTTGTATTGCCATTATTCAGATTCTGAAGCAGAAAATTACAATTTCAACTGGAAAAATTGACATAGACATCCTGGTATAATATGAATTAGAATATTATTTGAATAATTCATGTTGTGACTGTCAATTTATCTGTAAACTGAGTTTGATAACAATTTTTTAAATGAGTAGTCCTGTCCAATATTGTAAACCTTTTTTTTTTCTTTTAATGAAATATCATTAATTCTTTATCATTATGATACAGACTTAAATGAGTTTGAAAATGAATATTTGATGGAAATCCCTGTAAAAGTAAGACTAGTTCATATATAAAAGAAGCTGTATTGCTATTGGTTTTTTTAAACAGGTTTTATTCTATGTTGAAATGCTTATTAACAACGTTTAGTCTACTGTTCAAGTTTTGATGTTACATTTAATTTTGGAAAATAATGCTGTATTTATTTTATAATTGCTGTCATCATAATTTTAATCTTTTTAGTATAAGTTCACTTATCTAGTTCAGTTTATTTTTAACATTCTTTTTATGTCTTCATTTATATATTTTAACAAAATCTAAATAAAACGTAACCATTATCTACTTTATTTTTATACTCTTATTAATAATAATATATTTTGTAGTCAAAAAGAAAACATTGAATTATTTTCTGCAATTGATTTAATTTATTAAAAACCTTATCATACTTTGTGATTATGAAAACATATACTGTCAGAGATAATATAAATAAAGAATTAGCAAATAAAAATATGTTTGTGTGAATAAAAATTCAGTGAATAATATTAAAAAGAAAATTCAATTGTCATAATAAGAAAATTTCAGAATTTAAAAAATTGTAAGTTGTTGATAATTTAAAATACTATCCAATTCATTTTCTATGAACTGAAATGTTTGTGAACATTATAATCCATAACAAAGCTGTTCCTTGAGTGTTATTAGTAGTGTAGTTGACAAGATTTGAAATGTTATTAAATAAGTTTTTATTTTTATTGATTTGATTAAATATACTCTTACTACTCTTTTAAAACTTTTGATAGGATTAATAGATGTAAGGTGCAGGATGACTGAATGCATAATAATATTTATTACAAAAGTTAGTAATAATCAGTAAATAGAATAATCTGTGTTGATGTATTTATTTCTCTATTCATTTAGTAAATGTTTATGAATTAAAAAAATTAAGGTAATAAAAAGTGTAGCTTTTTATTGGAAGATTATTTGCATTTAACTATTTTTTATTTATTCAATTTATATTAAATGTTTAGAGAAAATGCTTATTGCTGATAAATATAATTGTTAAAATTGTTAATATGTTGATGAAAGTTTATTTGTAGTAGATAAGAATAAGCGAGAAAAATTAGTGAATAGATTTAATGGATTTGATTCTTCAATAATAAGAAAGTTAAAAAAGCATATTTTAATGTGTCATCAATATGTTAAGAATAGGAATTTAAGACTTGTTATTAAATCTGATCATTATTTCTTTTTTTTTTTTTAAATTAAGCTGTATCAAAAATTGTTGTTATAGAATGAAAATAAATAAATAGTTTTAAAAATGTAATTGTATTTAAAGAACATAATTTATAATAATTATGTTTGCATAGATTATTATTCAGATAAATTAAATATATTTATTTAATAATAAAAATCATAACAGCAGACTAAGGCACCCATATTTTTCCATTTACATGTAAATTTTCTTGATGCTAAAGATCCCATTCGAGCCTTAAACAATAAGCTACTTTCCTTACTATTATAATAAATTAACTCACACCCAATGTTCCGTTTACTTCTATATATATATATTTAAACTCTTTTCACTATCCACACTAGTTCTCCATCTCTCTGACTCCCGATTCTTTATTAACACATCTATTATTTTATTCATTATTTACCACTAAAACACTCAACAATCATCCTAACACAATCATCCCACCTTTTATACAAGTATACTGATATAAATTGTTTATCCAAATCCTTTGCATCCACATTACCTTTCTCACCCATCTTGTTGCCTGATCTTTACTCATAACCCAATTAAATACTATTTTGGCTATTCTTTTATTATCCATAAATTGCAACCTACCAAACATTTTCATTTTACTTTTTCCATCTTTCATATAAAAACTTGACCATCCCATTTTCCCCTGAATTTCCTCCTTTGCTGTCCATACCTGTGCATCTAAGGTATGTCTTTCTACTTCCCTTTGTACTTTTTCTAAGTAATTTAATACCCTTTTACTAACACATAACACATCATTACCATATGTTAACCTTGCTACTACAATTTCCCTTCCATACAATTATAGCTATATCATATTTATTATATGAAAACACTGTTAATTACTTTACTAAACTCTTTCTTTTCTTTGCTTTATTTACCAATTTTTTCTCCCATTCATCCAATCAATTTTCCTGTTTACTTAAGATGATTCCCAAATAACTATATCTATCCACCACACATAATTTTATATCCCCCAATAAAAATTCTATATCTTCTCTTTCCCCATTATTAATCATCATTATATTTGATTTTTCTTCACTAAATTTAATCCCCATCTCTTTACCCACCCTTGCACATGTCCTAAGCATAACTTCCATATCTTTTCTTCTTTCTGCACACAAAAATATATCATCTGCAAAAAAAAAACAAACAATAAAATATATACTCCCTTGCCTTTCATTAATAGTATCTCTACCCTCTTCCTAGTCTTTCTATTGCTTTCTCCATTTCACTCAAATACAAAAAAAACAAACAAAAATAGGTGACATAGGGCATCCTTTCCTTAATCCCACCCCATTTTTAACTTTAACTGATTCTATATCCCTTAATTGGTAAGTATATTAATTATTTTCATATAATTTCCTATTAATATTTACTAAAGCTTCACCCATTCCCAAATTTACTAAACTTACCCATAATCTATTTCTATTTACTCTATTATATGTCTTCTCTATATCTATAAAACTTATATATAATGATCTACCTGAATTCCTACTCATATCCATAAGTTGTGTAACTACAAATAAACTAAGTCCTATATGCATGTCTGACTTAAAACCTTTTTGCACCCCCCCCTACATTATTCTCTTCCATCCATTTTACAACTTTTCCAGCCACCATATATGAGAAAACTAGACAATTGAAAAAACTGGTGATGCTCTCAAGCAATAGATATATGGGAGACTCTCTGATACATATAGATTATTTATTGAAATAATATATCAATTGTGTGGGACTAAATATAAACCCAAGTGAGATTAAGGAAAGTTAGATAGTGTTTGACACTCAATAGAAAATTTTAAAAAATAATAAATAGAAAGTCAATCAGTATTAAGTATGGCAATATATGTGAGAATGTGCATTTATCAGAGTGAAGGAATTTGTTACTTAATTTAATATTTTAAAAATTACAGACTAGTTCAAAATATTTTCACAAAATAGAAACATAAATTAAAAAATATAAAAGCTTGACTATAGCAAAATTATATTCAAAATAGATAATTTATTGACTTGGTATTTATATAGGTAACTGTAAAGTAAAATCAAAAAAGTATGCAGGTGGGATAAGAACAATTCCATAATGTTAAAAAGTCTGTAGCTAGTTGAAAAAGCAGAAAATAAATTACATCCTGAGATAGCACAACTTCAGTTTGTCCCAATTTAAAACTTATCCAGGCACAAATATTCAAATCTTAAACTATCAGGATATTTAAAATTTACATAGCATATCTACACTATGGAATGTCATCTTTAAAATATTTTAGAACTAACAAAATTCATTTATTTGCAAGAAATGTATAGTATTTCTAACATAACCATTAGGTTAATAAATAATATAATTTCCAAATTTAACAAATATGATCACCTTCAAAATATTTTAAAGAATAGTTTAAAATCGAGTATTGTGTAATTAAAATAAACAGCATTAATTATAGGGATTATAGATCACTTTATTGTTAATAAAATAACTGAAAATTAACAATAAATAATGAGGAATTAAGGCTTTAAGTTGTAAAAATTATAATTAGATCACATAAAATTGATCAAAGGATCAAGTCTCACTACAAAAATATAAAGAACTATATTATAGTTATTTCTTTATTATGACATTAAAGTCTGATCATTGAAATTAATTACAATGCATCATAATAAGCTTCTTTATATATACTATTATTGATATACTAAAATGCAAATCAACTTTTATAATGACTTTTGCTCATACATTTAATTGGGAATTTTAATTAGTCAAATGTTCTTTTAGTTAAATCTCTTTAAGCAATAATCCCTTTCATTGGAAGAAATATTGTAACCTAAAAATTTATGATTGCCAACAAACACTTCATCAAAGTTGTTCAGTCAGTATCTTATAACTGATTGAAAGCCAATATGTTTGGCAAGCCAAACTGTAACCTATAGAAGTGGACTAAATAAATAACCAATAAATATACAGTTAACAACAATATTATTACATAAGATAAGCTAAGTAGGTTTCAAATATATCATATGCCATAAAAATAGGTAAACAACTGGAATAATTATTATTAAGATAAAAGGTAATATTAATGTATTAAGAGGAGAATTCTCATACTCAATATGATAAAAGACTCCTAATATTGGTTGCACATATCATTAAAAATTACAGTATGATTCATTTCTTCACAATATCTATTACTACAACACTTCATATCAATCTTCTATGCCTTTTATTGCTGTGATTAGATGATACATTTCATTTATAAAATATGAAAATGGTTTCTTAACTATTTGCCACAATGATATCTTATTTGAAACAGTTTATTCTTTAGCAATAAGATTTCCTAATAAAATGCTCAACAGATAAATTGGGATCTCAAGATAAATATGATTAAATTTAATAATGATAAAATAAATCCTCTTTTAACACTTATGGATTATTTAGCAAAGAATGAAATTCTACTGAAGAACAATGAGACATACTCTTACTCTAAAAAATGTCTGTCACATTTATCATAATTATAGTAACATTAATATTTTAAATAAACATGACAAACTCTTAATTTAGAATAAAAGAAAAATAATCTCCCAAGATACATTCAGATATTAAAAATGAATAAGAGGTGTCATGGCCATTCTAAATATCATATTAATAAACAATAAACCAACTTAAAATTTTTTTAAATTAAATAAAGTAATTCTATGATTTAAATTTATTATGGAATAAAAGGATAATCATTAAATATGAAAAATATTTTTAAAATACGCATAGTGATCTTTAATAAAAAACAAAATTGATTAAATGATCATGAATGATAAATGTGCAATCATAATTCTGTATTAAGCAAAATCATGTCTTTCTTAAAGGTCATTAAAATATTTTAAAAGCAATTTCAATAAAGTGACATAGGTCAAAATTTTAATACCCATGTAGTATTCCTGCATAAAGATTTAAAATAATTTATCATACTCTTATGCTTTTATTAGATTTCTGAATAATGAGTAGATGATGAGGAAAAATGACTACAAGAAAACTTAATTAACAATAAGACATAATGTATTTTCACATTAAGCAGAGAACAAACAATAAATCTGACATGTTTTCATGTGTCTTTAAGCAAAATTTCTTCAGATAAGTTCTATTTTTATATCAGAAAAATTACAACCTACAAGTTTGTTATGCAAATTTAAAAAATAAATAATTAAAATAAATAAACAAATATTAATTTAGCTTTTCCATAACATTTCTATAAATATAAATATGTCTAAGATCTCATACTTATATAACATCTGTATTATTATATCCCTTATGAACTTTTAATACAATTTAAAATTATATGCGTACCAATCCAGTGATGAGATGGATATTAAATATGTATATTGTTGCTTTCTGCCAATACATAACTTAAATTTTTCTATATTCATTTGTTATTGGATTAAATCTTAGTGTCAACAAAGCAAAACTATGCAACTTACACATCACTCAGATTAACTAGGAATTAACAAAACATGAAAGTAACACTCCTTAATACATGATTGAAAACATATCCATTGCCAAGATAAAGTCATGGCAATATATTATTATTGACTTTGTTCAAAATTCACTATCAACAAACTACATCCACATTTGGATGACAAAGTAAAGGCAAAGTAATAGTTTGATGGTATAATCTCAGAAATAAACCTGCCTACTTTCGAGGGAAATAAATAAATGAAATTTAACATTCTCTCATCATAAAGCAATGAGAATGAATCATCAGGGACCACAACAGACTTTGACTTAAAGTAAATTACACATGCTATAAATTAATAAAGTGATAAAATCCATTTGAAAATATCATAACATAAAGATAGCTTAAGCCACAATCTCCAAAACTATAATGACAATATATTATTAGAAAATAAGAGAGAGTAAGCTACATCTCTTAAACAAAAAGAATATTCGAAGATGTAAAAATGATAAATATATAATTAAAGCAAATTCTAGCTTAAAAAAATTAGGCAGTAAAATAAGCAATGAAAATATAAATTTATTTATACATCATTCAGCACAATCTCACACCTTCAATAAATAAATAATTCATAAGAAAGGAATACAACATTTTTAAAATATATTATTATCAAATGATAATATTCTGAGAACTTTGATGGTATGATTTTCAAAATGAAATACCAAAAGTATACAAAATAATATCCATATAAAATAATATTCTAAACAAGAAATAAAAACATTAAATTTAAAACTAAACTTTTTACCAATTATAAAATAAAAGTCTGTCTGTTTCAAACAATTTTAGCAGGATAAGTTAATAAAGTGAATAAAGTCCTGAAGATACTAAAAAAAACATCCAATACATAAAAACATGACATAATTGACTTGCATAAATATCCCTTCACAACTATAACTACATATAAAGTATTTTAAAATTAATGCTAGCAGAAATGTGTAAATGACCATTTAATTAAAAAAAACATTGCCATGAAATAAGCAATAACAAAATTATTCATTTCATATTATAATGCCATTTATTTTTCAATACGTTTAAAGTATTTTATAAACAACAATAAGCAGAACAAGCAATTCTTTTCTTAAAAATATTGTTTTTACAGTGGAGCAGTTTTCCAAATTAACAGAGATGAAAGAGAGAGAGACTTTTAAAATAAATGTAGGACAATTCATCTTAGTTTTAGAACAAGAATAATAAACGTGATGCAGACCTATATTCTTTTGTCCAACTCATTATGGATATTATTAAACCTTCTGAATTTAGGCTCTATATCAAAAATAATATTTACAAATGGATAGGAAGATATTCTATTATAAGAAGTTTTAAAATTAACACTGTCTATATATATTAAATTATTTGAACCTTATAATTTTTAGTTCTAGCTTTTAAATAATTGAAGTCATTATTCAATTCCCAATTTGGTGTAAGAAAATAATTTTTTTAATTTTTTTAAATTTGACTTATGTTGGATATATACTTTTTAGTTTTTATAAAATTATGATAATAATTTTTAATATTTAAATGATTTTCTGCTCCCTACAAAAGTAACAATTTAACTTGTAATTTGTTATCTTTCTCGTTAACACTTTCAAATTTGGAATTTAACTTCACATTTTCAAACAAATTTTTAAGATATTCATTTTGTTTTTGATTGAATACATTTATTTGTTTTATTCAATCATTTTTCTGCTCTATTTTATTACAGGATAAAACATCAAATTTACTGTAGATATTTACTAAATCTCTCCATAGCTGTGTCACATCTTTATCCAAATATACAATAAATTTAGTTATTTCTCTCACCTCTATGTTAGATTCATATATCAAATCTACCCATTCTTGCTTTTCTTTCTGAAAACTCATACTTATTTGTGATTGAATACAATGTTCAATTTTTAATAATTTTACTTCAGTGTTTTCTTTACATTTCTCAATTTCTTTATTTAAATCAGTCTGTATTTCATCTGTCTGATTAAAGCAATACTCTAATTCAAGTTTGCATTGTTCCACATTCGGATTCAACTGGATCTCTACAGTTTTCATTTTACTGACCATTTCTACCATGTATTCAGGTTACATTTCATTAGTTTTGTTAACCTTCACTTCCAAATTATTAAAGTTTACATCAGAATCAATTTGGAACTAAATTATTCAACCCCTAATACTTTCAGTCTCTGATCAAAATTTTGTCTTGCTGTTTTACAATTTGACACCATGGCTTCAAATCATTTATTAATAACTGATGTAGTCTTGCCCTTATCTTTTGTTAATCTAAACACTACCTTTTATACTAATTCTAAGTTGTTTTTGAGATTATATTATCATACACTTTAAATCTATATGAGATTTATTTAATTTGTTGTCTAAACATTTTAATTTATAGTTGATAGCCTTTTGATTAGAGACAAATCTAACTTCTAACTTCTATTGAAAAGATTCTTGAGATAATATTATCATACACTCTAAATCTATATGAAATTTATCTAATTTGTTGTCTAAACATTTTAATTTATAGTCAATAGCCTTTTGATTAGAGACAAATCTAACCTCTAACTAAAAGATTCAAATCTAACTTTTAACTGCAAGAGAATCTTTCATTTCTTTTTATAAAAGTTTATTTTCTGCTCAAGATTATTTGAATCTACTATCAAATTAATTAAGAGATTGTTTCATCACTTTTTGTGAAATTTTATTATCTTTGAATCTTCCATCAAAAGATTCTTAAAATTTCAAAAACATTTGAAGAATTGCATGCTGAATACAACTTGGGTCTTTCCTAATTCAACAATTTAGGAGTTGGGAGGTAGTTAAACTGGTGGATTTCCACTCAATGTTTTGAGTATCAGGGGATAATAAGATCCCACTCAAATAATTGATGCTTCATTCTAAATTACTCATATGTTTCTTTTATATTAATAATATTTCATCAATAATTTATCAAGGCACAGATATCCAGATCTCATACTATGAAAATACTCAAAATTTACATAGCATGTACAATACACAATACCAACTTTGAAATGTTTTAGAACTAATGCAATACATTGGTTTTCAAGAGGTTTATACTAATTAGCTCTAACTTAATTACTAAATTAATGAAGAAAACAATTACCAAATTTAGCAAATATCTTTAGAAATCTTTCAAACACTTGTTCAAAATTGACTATTATATAATTAAAATAAACAGCATTAGTTAAAAAGTATAAGTTACTTCATTACAGATCATTTTATTATGTTTAATAAAATAATTGAAAATTAACAATTAATAATGAGTAATTAAGGCTTTTATTAAATAAGTTGTAAAAATTATAATTAGATTACAAAAGATCAATTCTCACTATAAAAATATAAAGAACCATATTATGATTATTACATTACTATGGCATTAAAGTCTGATCACTGCAATTTATTACAAATGCAATAAACTACTTTATGCATACTATTACTGATCAATCTAGCAAACATAATACAATGCAAAACAACTCTTATAACAACTTATGCCCATACATTCAATTAGAAATTTTAACAAATTGAGCACCATATTAGTTGGATCACTCTAACTAATTGATGACCACTATAGTTGAAAGACAAATAGTAATGTTTGTGATTGCCAACAAATGCTTTTTCAAGCTGATCACTTGGTATTATATAACAGAACAAAACCAACACATTGGGCATGCCTAACAGTAACCTATAAAATTGAACTATAAATAAATAATCAATAAAAGGACAATTAAAAACAATGTTACTGTATAACCTAAGCTGAGTGGATTTTGCATGCATATGCCACAATAATAATTGTAAAAAGATAAACAAGTGGAATAATTATCATTAAGATAAAAGGCAACAATAACGATTTAAGTGCAGAAAAATTTTCATACTCACTCTTATTAATGTAATGATACATAATATTGGTAATATATGTTATTAAATATTAAATAGAACACTAAAATTATTCTCTTTGCAACATTTATTACCAGTGGACTTCTTATCAATCTTCTAATCTTCTTATTACCATGATCAGATGACACATTTCATTTATACAATATAAACATGTTTTCTTAAATATTTGCCATGATGATATCTTATATGAAACAGTTTTTTCTTTAGCAATAATGATTTTCTTATTAGATAAATTTAATGATGGTAAATACATTGTTTTTTAACTTTTATAAATTATTTAGCAAAGAAGGAAATCATCATGATAACAATAGTGAGACATACTCTTATCTCTATGATAATGTCTGCCACAAATATTGTAATAAAAATAACATTAATATTTTAAATAAGCATGACAAACTGTAAATGTAGAATAAAAAAGAACAATGTATTAGAATAACATTCAGATATGAAGATTTAATAGGGAATTTCAGGTCATTATTAATATTGCATTTATAAATATTTTAAAATATCTTTTAAATTATATAAATAAATTCTATGATTTAAATTCACTATGAAATAATAGGATATTCTTATAAATATGGGCGATATTTTTAAAATATGCTTAGTGATCTTTAATAAACAAATAAAATTGGCTAAAGTGATTTTAAATGATTAATTTGGAATTGTGATTTTTTTATTAAGCAAAATTGTCTATTCCTTAGAGGTAATACTAATATCTTAGAAACAATTTCAATATAGTGACTCTTATGTCAAATTTAAAGCCCATGTACTCTTAATGCATAAGACTTAAAATAATTTATAATACTCTTTTGCTTTTATTAGATTTCTAATGAATGAATGATTTGGAAAAAAAAAAAACTATAAGAAAATTTAATCAATAATAAAAGAATATTTATTTTCACATTAGACTGAGAACAAACAACAAACATGACATATATTCAAATGTTATTAAGCAAAGAATTTACAGATAAGTTTCTATTTATATATCAGAAATATTACATCTTACAAGTTTATTTTGCAAATTTACAAAAAAAAAAATATAAAAAAATGAATAAGGAAGTATTAAAATTTTTATAAATTTGGATATGATTCATTTCTCACATTAATATAACATTTGTGCTATTACAATATTTATTATGAACATTGAATATAATTAAAAATTATAAGCTTACCAATCCAGCATTGAGATGGATATTAAAGAAGACCTATATTGTTATTTTCTACCATAACATAACTGAAAATTTTAAATCTTTATAATTTATGAACTTTACAAACAAAATATAAACAAAACATTGAAAGTAAGGGTGAAATTCCTCAATATATGATGAAAACCATATCAATTGCTAGGATAATGTCATACCAATATATTACCCATGGCTTTATACAAAGTACACTATCAACAAATTCATTTCCATCTGGAAGAGAAAGTATAGGTAAAGTAATAGTTTGATGTCATGAACTCACAAATAAATTCACTTACTTTTGAGGGCAGTAAATAAATGAATTAGGACTTAATCTCTAGTCAGGAAGCAATGAGGATAAATTGTCAGAAAGACCAATTGCAACTGGACTTTCTTTATACTAAGCACAACATGTTTTAATATATTGAAGAATGATAGAATCTTTTTAAAATATCATAATAATATAAAAATAGCCTAAGCTAAAATCTCCAAAACTATACTGGCAAGATAAACATTCTTAGAAAATAAGAAGACAAAAATACCATCTCTTAAACAAATACAATGACTCACAGATGTGTAAAAATAATAAATAATTAATTAAAGCTAAATATAGCTTAGTAAAATTAGCCATAAATTGAGCAATGAAAATATACAACCACTTATACTTCATTCAGCATAATAATGCAGCTTCAACAAATAAATAATTTATAAAAATGTCATGAATTATTTTCAAAATTTTATTATTATGAAATGATAATATTCTGAGAACTATGACAATAACATATTTTAAATGAAATACCGAAAGTATACCAAATAATATGCATTTAAATAATAATTTTCTAAACAAAAAATGAGAATTGCTAAATTTAAAACTAAATATTTTTAGCAATGATAAAGTAAAATAAAAGTCCATCTGTCTCCAATCATTTTAGAAGGACAGTTTAATAAATTGAACAAAGTTCTGAAGTCACTGAACACATCCAGTTAACAGAAACATGATATAACTGAGTTGCACAAGCAGCTCTTCACCAATATAACTAAGTATAAATTATTTTAAAATTATTGCACAGGAATGTGTATATGGCCATTTAATTAAGAATACCTTCCATGGATTAAGCAATAATAATAATATTTATTTTATATTATAATAAAGTCATTTATTTTCATCTTTTCAAATCATTTTATAAAGAACAATAAATAGGAGAAGTAATTCTTTTCTTGAAAATATTAACTTTTTATGGTAGAGCAGGTATCCAAATTAACGGTGATGTGAGACAAATTTAAAAATAATTGCGGGATAATTCATCTTAATGTTTGAACAAAAATAATAAAGTTAGGAATGCTCATTTTATAGTGGAGTAGATTTCCACACTAATAATCATGAGAGAATGACTTTTATAATAATGGCAGAATAATTCACCTTAATTTTTGTACAAAAATAATTAACTCAGAAATGTTCATAAATTTTCAATTAATAATCCAAAATATCATATTGAAAAATATTTAAAAGCACATTATCAGTTCTTAAAACAATAAAAGTCATTTGTTTTAATTTCAAAAGAGCCAAGAAAATATTATTCTTTAGTCAAATGTGAAATAGATATAACAATTATTTATACAAAGTAAAATTATTTTTATTTTAAACAAGATTAATTGCTTTTTAAATTTATAGCATAATAATATATATATGTCTAAATACTAATAATATGCTAAATAAATTAAATATTTTTCTTATTAAAACAATTGACATTTCATTTGAGACATTAATAATATTTTATTATTATA
Source organism: Epiperipatus broadwayi (assembly GCA_028023455.1). Classification (NCBI taxonomy): domain Eukaryota; kingdom Metazoa; phylum Onychophora; class Udeonychophora; order Euonychophora; family Peripatidae; genus Epiperipatus; species Epiperipatus broadwayi. The sequence continues at coordinate 1,454,358 of JAQFVV010000067.1, read as the reverse complement.
TGAAAGTTTTAATATTAGGAATAGCAAGTTTTTCATTTAAAAATGAATTAATTCTGAAACAACATGTCTTTAAAAGACAGTATTTTAAGAAAAGCATTTAAAATTAATATTTCTAAAACAGCTAATTAATTTAAAGACATTATCATTACAAATAATTTTAAAAAAAAATGTTTATTAAAATAAACTTGAAATATCAGCTAAATTTTATATGATCATTGAAATTAATTAAAAGTCTCATTTCACAGAAATGAAAACATTGCTGTTCTTCAAAATACCATGAAGCATGAAGTTTAAATAATATTAATTCAAACATTATATGATATTTAGTAAGTTTTCACATAATGTTTAATCTAATGTAAAATTTGTATGCTTGATGTTCTCAACTTAGAAATTACTTTTAAATAAGTTAAGTTTCCTTATAATGCATTACTTTTACTATGAAAAAAATATATTTAAAAGAAAGTTAAAATTTTTTCTAGTGGAAACAATTAAACAACTGCAAATAATAATAGACTAAAACACATGTGCAACACCCAGTGTGTGTGGGCAACTGTCAGCTTCTCTTATTTAAGCCCTATGTCATGTTAGTGCTTTATGATTTTTAATATAGACATTTCAATTTCCACTCTCTTTATTTCATTGGTTTAAACCATTGTCTTATAAACTTTAAGGAAATATTCTAAAAATATTCTCATTATATATTATTTTTTCTAAATCATTTAATTTAGATCTAGACAGGCAAATTAATTATTACATTTGCTGTTAAAATAAATTATTTACAAAGTTAAATATTATAATGTAAATAAAATACATTATAAAATTAAAATTTCATTATTCCAAATAAAAACATTACATTATAATATTTATTTTATATTTATTTCAATTTAATTAAGTCCTCAGACCAAACTAACATTGCCTTTTAAAAAAAAATAATTTAAAAAGCATTTTCAACAAGGAAGTGGTAAAAAAAAATTACTTTCATTCGTTCAGTTATTCATGTATTCATAATTTTAAATTCCTAATTTTAAAATTATCAGCTTTATTATAAATTTTTTAAACTAATTACATATAAAATATTTAATTATAATATTTTATAATATAATAAAATTGAATTAAAGTACTTTAATATTTAATTTAAATATTAACAAACTTTGAGATAAGGATTTGAACTTGCTTTTCAAGTTTAATTCTAATATCAAATCTTTCAAATACTTTAATAGGTAAATCATGATTATTATAAGTTTATTGGCTTACAAACTACATTAACTACAACTTTAAGTTCACAAATTCTTAAAATATACTTAAAAATTACATAGAACTGTTTATAAAACTGAAATATCATAATTTAGATTGTTAAAACCATTGTAAAGATATGTTTGCATTGACTTATCATGTAAACAAACATAACATCATTAAACAACACCGAAGTCTGTTCATTTTAGAAATTAAATTACTGAATATTTTTTAGTCATTAGGCTTGACATATAGCTTCTAACAAAAGTTAAAGGTCACAGTATATATTGTACCGGTCGAAACCCACTACCACCGCAAGTCAAGACAGATTCAAACTCAGCTGAACCAAAACTGAATTCAAACCCAACCCAACAGCTCAGATAGCAGAAATCGATGGCACAGTTCCATGAGCCAAGAACTAGCTCAACGGTTGGTGAGGACTAGAGACCCTTTTACTGACACGAATATCAATTAACTTTGACTACTTTTAAATCGAATCATATGTATGTTCAGGTTGCCAACACAGACAGCGAGTATTAACATTTAAATAATTATAAAAGAATGATGAACTGAGAAACCAAGTATGTTAGAAAATATTTAATAAGAATAATTTGTTTCGTTTCCATAAAACATAGAATGCATTAATTACCTCTAGTCTTTAAGAGAATTGATAAATATAATAAGAGTGGCGGTCCTTATCATATGCCAACAAGTATTACACAACATGGGATTCTATGTCTATGCCCCCAATGAGAAATATAAAGGCAGATAAAGGTATTCATTAAGAACGGAAATGATTGCTCTAATTTTATTACGGTGGAATGTGAGATTTATTTTCACATTCGGAAATCTATTCACGAAGAGCAAAACGTATTTTAAGGCATAACTTTAAAATTGATTTGAAACTTATTTAATTAATAATATATTTGAGAATTTGTTCGACTTTAATTTAAATCACTTCATCACGAATTACGAGCATGGAGCGGGTTTTACCGGAACAAAAATGCAACGGTACTGGCGGCTTACGAGGCAGAGAGTAAAATTGAAATACGATCGCTAGTCGATGATCGAAGTCCTATGGTGGCTTGCATCTAACAAGTCTTACGCCCTTTGACTAATGAATAGGAAAGGAAGTACTTTCTTCCTTGAGAAATTTAAATAAGAGAATATGATCACCGACCAGCCTAACAGAGCGGAAGATTGCCCTACATCAGCAACATTTGATGATGATGACTTGATAGTCATCGTTGAAAAATAAAACCCATGTAGAATGCTCTACATGATGACTTGACCAATTAATTAAAGTCAAACGAGCTTTTATCAAACTATTTTAAAACATTTATAAACTATATTAATTATGCCATAATATCGTGCCCTTCCTGAATATTAATATAAAATAACAAAAGTGGAATTAAAATACATTTAACCCTTTATCGACCCTTTTTGCAATAAAAACATTTAACATTATATTTGAATTAATAAATCAACATTAGTGAAGCAAGAAAATACCATTTTAACATTATATGAATATATATAAACACTTGTAACTTAGGAGCTGTGGACATAGGTGAAAAATGGAGCTAATAGTTTATTATTAGCCAATTATCAAAATAATAAACATGTAATATTTTCTTTCGACTCGATGATTAATAGAACTTTCAAATTTAGTTCTAATGGGTGAGAATTACTATTTGAAATTAATATTATAATATTTGCATGAGGCAAATAGAACAGAGGAGCTCATCGAGTTGAAAGATTATTGGCATATAATTTTTAAATAGCATTAATAAATCACACGATAAATACATATATATAATATGTTAAACGAACCGCCAGGTAAGAAAAGAAAAAGTTTAAAGACTAGAGATTGAAAGAATTACAATATAAATTTATAGTAGCATTTTATAAAGATTTTTACATTAAATAATAAAGAGCTCTTAAATAGGAGGAGTGTAAAATAAAGTTCGAACTGGCCAGAAAGTTTAACGTTCATTATAGAAATATATTACCCCTTCCGCTGGTCCTTAAGTTACATCTCCAAGTTGTTGAAAACGTAGGCATCATTGGTTGACTACTGGAACAGTATTTTAGTAGCTTTCATAATTTTAGCAGAATGATCGGTCCGGAAAAAGGTTCAGCAGCTCCATTGAAGATTTCTCGGGACTTTAGGAACCATAGCCAGATTCCTGATGTTCTAGCCCTCTATCATGATGAAATACAATTTTTATACGCACAGAGTTCACTGCACTACTCTACAACAAAGCTAGCTCTTTTTTTTTCCTCCTGACTTTTCAGGGCTATATATATTGTCCAGATGCCTTAAGGCTAGCGCTCATTTTATTATCAATGTGTTTTTTTATAATTAGTTGTTTTCAAATACATTCCTTCGATAAGGCTTTCAAACTAATTAGCTTGAATTCCTTCTCTAATTGAAAATGAATTCTTAAGATTTGAAAATGATTTAATTAGAAAAATGAATCCTTATCTTTTTCCAATTCATAAAACTTTACTATTGTTTTTAAGAATTTTAAAGCTTATCGAAGGAATGTAGCTTTTAATCTACGAAACTTTACAAATTATTTAAAGGTGAAAAAAACAAGTATTCTCGACGCAATGAAACTTTCGAACAATTATATATATTTAATATTTACAAATATATATATATACGCACAATCCACGCAATTTAATATATATAAATTCATGAATATTTTATCATGAATTTATTTAGAGAATTGATCAATTTTAAACTAAACTAATTAATTTTGCTACGCATTTGAAATAAGTTATTCATTATGGAAATTAGCATGGATTGAACGTATAAAGCCCCATTGCATCGGAAATTTAAGGTTAGTATTAGGGTAAAGAACATGAAGCTAGGATCGAACTCAGATCCGACTGCTTCAATATATATATATATTGTAACAAGCACAGTCGATGTTACATTGTTTTTTTATTATTAAACATGTTCGCATTTAAAAATTTTCTTTAAGAATTAAAAATTGAAATTAAAATATCATCTTAAACTCATATATATAAATCGCACAGATAAAAAAAAAATTATTAAAATAAAACTTTATTAAAAATAGAAAGGTATTTTAAAAACAAAAACCTAAAAAGATTTAAAGATAAAAATATATCTTTAATCTTGGAAAACACATTAACTAATCAGAAATGGAAATGATTGTTTTAATTAGTTAAATGTAAACCAGCCTTGAGCATTTGAATGTAAACACATCGATCAGATAGGAAAACAATAGAAACTGTTAGCAAATAAAAAGAAATCCCTATGGAATCGGACCTCAGCGAAAGAACCATTGCATCGATGACGTAATGTAAATTCAATTCTTCAAAATTAATATAAAAGGACAAGTTTGAAAATTATTAATTGATAGATTATTTACGATGTGACAGATATGTGTTAGTGCGGAAGTGAAGGAGAAGGGATGGAAAAGACGCACTCTTCAATCCCTTCAGTTTTGCCAAAGAAAGAAAGAGAAATGAACTATCGTTTTTTACATTGAGGACCAACTAAACTAAAAAACCTCCAGATAAATAAAAAACAATGGTTAACTCAACAAATCTCTTTAGGATGACATGGGAATTCACGTTCGTAGCAAGCAACAGATAAAACTACGGACGTGTTAAAACCGTAAGAACTTTATAAAATATAATGAACAATATTAATTTGAAAACACTAAGAACTTTAAATTTTAAGCTTTTCTAGTATTTAAAATAATTGCAATAGAATCCTATCTGACTAATTTTAATATTAATATTAATAATGTTATTTGATATTTTTTTTAAAATCATTTCCATTTATTTATTTTTTGTTCTTTAAGTTTTATTATGACTTCTGTTTTCCGTTAAGTAAATTATATCGATGTTAAACATAAGTCGGGCATGAATGGCCGTATAGATTTGTAAAGTTATATTAGGGGAGGGTAATCTTAGGTTATTTGGGTCATAGTTAAATTGGTTCAATGGATGGGATATATTGGTGTGATTAGTGGATGTAATATCAGATTTACTATGGGCAGAATGGTTTCATTTGCCACACTCACCTGTTTTCCTATGGAAGGAATTATAAGACGGAGAATGCAGTTTCTTTCTATGGAGTTTTTTTTTATTGCTCTTCTTGTCAGATAGATGTCATATTCCTATTTGATGAGAGGCAATTTCTTCTCTTAACTTTTTGGTGCTGCAGTATTTTGTATTACATTGAATGCATCGATATATCAGATAAATTGATGCCAGTTTTGTCTGCGAACCTTTAGCCTAAGGTTAAATAGGGATAGAATGTTTTATTTTCAAATGCAAATCTATGTAGTCTATTCATACTCAACACTAAATAAAAATGCATTAAATTTAAGTTGTTTATAGACGCTTGCATGGATTGGTTATCGGTTAAGTATGTTTTGGGTTTTCATATTTGTTCAAAATATATAGACATTCGATAAATAATGATACCTTATGGTGAGTATCTATAATGTATTTATTCGGATGTCTTTTAAGTTATTGGTGACAATGCAAGTATCTTATGGTGAATACTATTGGGTTACTTATAAATTTCCCTCTGCAATTGTCGGTATCAATGATTTTATATTTTGATCGTTTATGTTTATTTTGAAATGTTTTTAACCGTTGTAATCTATGTAACCGATCTATACTCAACATTTTAAAACAAACTTTTATAAACTCCTCTGTGTGAACTTATAAAAAATTAAAATGTAACATTGTAAAAATTAAAATGTAAATTAAAATCAAAGTTAAAAATGTAAGTTAAATTTTAAAGATAAACTGATGCTAAAATAATTTTAAATCTTTTATATGTGCGTTAATAAATGTTTGTATGCTAATTACTGGCAGTGGCTTAGTTTATTTATTTTTTAATATTGAAATTATAATTATATAAGATATTATAGTATTAAATCTCTGTTATTCCACTGAGCTAGTGACATGGGCTAACGACCGGAAACAAAATATAAAAAAAAAATATTTTTTTTTTGACTTACGTATCTGCCTACTTTATAAATTTTTCTAGGTTCAAATGCCTAGATGGCGCCCTGTAGTGCAGATACCTTTAGTCTACCTTATCCAGATTGTTACAATATATATATATAGAGATAGAATTTAATGAAGGATGACACAAGAATGTGCAACAAAACTAACAATAACTTATTCTGTTTTTATGTATTTTAATCTTGTTCCCTTTAATAAAGATAAATAGTTTTTACTGAATTTAATTTGAAAATAAAAAGGTATATACAGAGAAATAACATCTCACAAATTAAAACATTTTTAAAAAAAATATTCAAAAAAATATAATAATAATAATAATAATAATAATTATAAGTTGAATGCTTTTTATGTTAAATATTGAATATTTTATTGAATATTTATTGAATTTTATCAGACGTTATTATTTTCATTTAAATTCTAATGGCATTATTTAATTATTCTAATGATTATTCATGAAATAATTTGTATAGTTTGTAAACTTCTGTTAATTAATAAATCAATAAAATATTTCATTATTCATAAAAGTTTTTTTTTTAATTAGTCATTATATTGATAAGAACTGCCTTTTTAAAAAAGAACATTATTCATTAAAACAAACAAACAAAACAAAAAATTGAAAGTTTTATTTCAGAAAACAACAACTTTGTCTTACTAATATTAGTTATGCTGTAAAATTGCATGCAGATTCCGGTGAATTATTTTTACACTGCTTAAATATTCCAAGATAAAAGTTTATGTGTTTTTTAAAATTTGCTTATTTTTCAAGCACATAGACATGTACATTGAAAAAATACAATAATCTTTTAAGACGTCACTTTTTTTTTTTTTGGTTTTAAATTTATAAATCACTTAGCTAATACTTTTTTACTAAACATTTTTCATTATAACTTTACATTTTTGATTTTCATACTTATCACATTAACTGCATTATATAATTTAAAGATAAATATACACCCATTTATCAGAAAGTTTTTTTTTTTTTTGCAACAGAGCAATGATTAATCTATACGTGATATTTATATGTTAAAAATACTGAAGTGACTGTTTTTCATAAATTACTCTGCTATCAGGAAAATCTGTAATCATTAATTCTAACGCCTGTTGCATTGATTAAAAATAATTCAATATACTTTTTTTTTAAAAAATCATTTTTTACTGGAATGTGAAGACTAGTTGACCAAAACCATAACAGCTTAAATAAAAAATAGACAACAAAAAATCTATTTGTATTGTTGGAGTTCTTTTATTGTGTAGATGCTCAAATATCATCAAATTGGAAATTATCTATCTTTTTTTTTTTATCATTATTAAGAAAAATTCTATTCCAGGTATATATATATTTCAATATTATATTTTAAACTAACGTATTTTTTTTGCATTTTCGTTTAAAATAAAGATACATTTTTATATATTATTTAAAGTTGTAACAACTTTTCACAGATTTGACTTGAACAAGAAAAATAAGATTGTTTTTTTTTTTTAATTTTCATTTTAGAGTAACTGCTTGTTTATTAAATATTATAATTTTCTTTATGAAATATATACATTGTACAGGCTTAAACCTGCATTTGTATATGTAATATATGTGGGATCCAAACTCAGACTTTTACACGATCCACTCACTACTCTCAGTGCCATCTCATATTGTTGATTCACCTGATCACACACATGTTGAAAAGATAATCAATCACCAATATATGTATTTCGTGCTATTTATCTTTTCAACATGTGTGTAATCAGGTGGGTCAGCAATATGAAATAATCCTGATAGTAGTGGGTCGTGTGAAAGTCTGAGTTCGAATTTCTTCATGAAATATAGTAAATTAATATTATGTGTTTAAAAATCATTATTTTAGAGATATAATATTTATAATTGTTTACAAGGCTTTCTTAAGATGACATATTTCCTACTAATTTGCTATTTCTCAGTACATACTTTGATCTTTTAAATAATTTAATATATCCAGCACACAGTTCTTTTCATGATTATAGTCATAAAAAATCAAGTTTTTAAAAAGAAGTAGTTAGTTTGTTTTATTTCTATATTTTGATCTTTGTTTTAAAATCGTATCGGCCAACCATCTTTCTTTAATTTAAAGTTGATAAGATTTTTACTGTTAAATTTAAAATCAATTTGGAATAATTTTATAACCATTTTACAGTAATATACCCATACACATAATAAATACAATACCAAAGTAATTACTTATTAATGTTGTGTAAGTAATAGATAAGTTACAGTAATTAATCCTTATTTTAAATAATTTAATAATCTTACTATTTCAGTTCTGTAATATTTTATTTTAAATCAAACAAATGTTTGTATTAACCCTTTGTGGATGATAAAATGGTGAATTTATACTGTAGATTAATGTTTTCTCTGAAGATTTATAAAGTTTACACAGATGGTTTTTTTAAACTATACAGTTTAATAATTTGAGTGATAGATGAAATGCCAGACTTAAAATAAACTATACAATTTTTATCTTTTTTTTTTTTTTAAAAAAAATCTGAGTATATTATACTTGTCAATATTTTTTTCACAAAGAAAGCATTGTCACCATGTTTGGTGCTGATCTTGTAAGACTTTATATAAATGAAAAAAATTGCTTTTACTCATTGATTTGTAGATTATTAATTCTACATATTTTAATCAGAAAAAGTTTCTATTTGGTCTAATATTATGAAGCTTTTTTAAAACTATTGTTCAATTTCCAACTTTATTGAGTTTTATCTTCCATTTGATCTATTTTTTTCAGAAGTCATGGGAGTGATGTTTTGATTAAGTTATAGGTTGTAACATACAAAGAGTAAACTTCTTGCTAAAATCCTGTAGATTCATTATCAATTCAGTTAATATAATTGAGAATTAGGCTAATGTGGTTCAGTCATTGACGTTTTTCATCACCCTATCAAAGAAATTGGATATTGATTCCTGATGGAGAAGAATATGGACTTAATTTTGTTTCATGCAAAATAAACTGTGTTTTGCCAACAGTGTGGTTTCAATAGGATTCTGGCACATTTAAATTAATTTTCAAACCAGTTTTTCTAATAAGCATACTGTGATATATTTCAAATGATTATTATATAAGAACTTCAGAAATCAGAACATTGTGAATGAGGCCATACATATTCAATATTCATTGTGGTCTTATGGAATAATGACTTGAATAACCCTTGTATAGCTTCTGCTAATTGGATTGGAAGTTAAGCAGATCTGGCATAATTTAACTATGAAACATTCTGCCTTAAATTTGTTCTCTTTCTTGAAATTTTTATGTCTTATAAAACAGTGTATACATTCAATCAGTTGTCTTTGTAAGAAGTGAGTGACTGGAATCTTTTATAGTTTTCTTTGTATTTGGTTTGAAATATCAAGACATTATGCCATTCAATGACTTCCATGATCTGCTGCAATTAAGCATTGATACTGAGAGAGGATTTGTTTGTATGTCAATAATTTTAATTTTCTACATAATTATTAAACTTAAGTAAAACAATTTATTGATTGCACTTTTACACCTGCTTGTAATACAAAATTATTAATCAGTTGAGCTCTGTTGTGTCCATTTTTGGATTCAAACTACAGTGAGTTAGATATAATCTAAACACTTTAAACTCAAATTCATATAGACTCTCTATGGACTTTAGTATTTATCAGAAGTGTTTAAGTATTTCAAAAATTCTATTCATAGTAATAACATAAAAACACTAAAGAAAATAGAAAAAAGTCATACTCTATGCAATAGATCAAACTCCCATGTCCATAAGGGTTTTGATAATACCTTTGAATTTTAAACGGTTAATTCTTGATTTTTCTACTCTCTGACTTAACAAACCACATAAGACTAAGATATTTAAGATAAATTAATTAATGAAATATCTATGACTATTGCATAAAAAATCAGTTCACTAAAGAAGAAAAACTTATTTATAAGCATTTAAAATACGAGTATGATTATAATAATAATCGTACATTATCAGCTTATATTAACTTGTTGTACCTCATATAAATTTTTCACTTAAGAAAGCAGTAAGAATAAATTAATTTTTGAATATAGTGAGCTCTGGTATTATTTTTATGCTTAAAACTTTGCCACTTTTTCATATGTACATTTTGTAATCAAGATTTAAAAATATGATAGTTTAAACTTTCTTCATAAACCTCTTGTTACATATACTTTGCAATATAAATACATTTTATTATCATATTACAAGATTTCTTGACATTACTACTAACATGTGATAATCATATTAATTTGTTTTAAATAAAATATACCAGATTGATATAATTCTATAACTATTGTTATAAAATCATTTGACTTGTTTTTAGATACAGAAACATGAACTGATTTTAGACCCATTAACATATGAACTGAAATTCAGTACTTGAGTTAGCATTGTTTAGCATTTTTTAATACATTATATATACAATTCCTGCTATAATTGATAGCCTTACCATAGTAATATTGAATTTCTTAATATGGTACCCAGTTAATAAAAAAAAATACAACTTTCTAAATAATTTTCTTAAACCTTTCTCTTTTTAATTGAAATTTATGTGTGACTGATTATCAACTTTGAAACTTGAATGTTTTAAATTAGTTCAAAATTAAAAATGTAATTCCCTTTTTAGTTTTTAACATATTGTACTATATTCTTCATTTTCATTTTTTCAGAGTTAAAATTGGTAATATAGTCTCAGAGCTAAATTTACAACATAGTATATTGACAAATGACCTACAAATTTTACAAAAAAAAATCATTGTATGTAAAATGATATACTGTTTATTAAATTCAGTTTTATAACAGATTCTAATGAGTGGAAACATTAGAGATAAATAAAATAAAAAACATGTGTAAAGTGTTCTCAATAATGACTGAAATTGATGATATATACATATGGCTGGAGAAAGGAGTTTGCTATTAACTGAAAGGAGACCCTTTGATTCCTCTTGGAGGCCTTAAAAGAATCGAGCAGGGCAAATTTCTAATGTCCATTCCATACATTCTTGTTGTTGCAGCTGTTATTACTATGTGATTATTCATATAGTATATGAACATGGATGGTCTGCTCACCAACACACATTAGCCAGTGTGGTGAGTTTATTGGCTTTTTACCTCTGAGTTTAAGATCAAGAAACACCATGATCTTTCTTCTCAGTGCCTGATAAGGCAGAATGAATGTTTGTGTAAATGATAAATATTTTTCCAATACATATATACAATTATGACAGACAAAAATAAAGCATGGCCCTTATTCCCAGGAGGCTGTAAAGTCACCAACCAAGGCAGCGGTTGGTGGCCGAAGGCGGAGGGTGCTAAGAATTCCCTCATTGCGGACCCAGGCTGCCATTTGATGACTACTTTTTATTTAGGTACTTACAACTGCAGATCACTTTCAAGTGAAGGAGGATTGCAAGAATTAGAAGAAGAACTGTCTTATAATAAATGGAACATTATTGAACTTTGTGAAGTTAGAAGAAAAGGTGAAGAAACAATTGATTTAAAAAGTGGACATATACTCTATTATAAAGGCACACATATTGAAAATACAAGTGGAGTAGGATTCATTATAAATAAAAAGTGGAAGAACATTACTGTGGTGATTGATGGTGGATCTGACAGAGGGGCAAGATTAGTTATACAACTTAATAGCAGATACCAAATGCAGATAATTCAGGTTTATGCCCCAACAAGTTCTCATAGTGATGAAGTAGTAGAAGATTTTTACATGGATGTACAAAAGGCTTTTGATCAGAGTAAACAACATTTTAAAATTGTTATAGGAGACTTTAATGATAGAATTGGTAGACAAATGAAAGATGAAATTGCTGTAGGTAATTTTGGTTATGGTAATAGAAATGAGAGAGGACATAGACATGTGGAGTTTTCAGAAAAAAAAAAAACCTTTATATTATGAATTCATTTTTTGAGAAAAATGTTAAAAGGAAATGGACATGGAAGCATCCAAATGAAGGTACAGCAGAATTGGATTATATTTTGACTAACATAAAATACATATTTCAAGATTGTAATGTTCTTAATAAATTTAACACAGGAAGTGATCATCGATTAGTAAGGTGTAAGTTACGTGTTAAAGTAAAACTAGAGAGACAAAAATTATTAAGAAAAACAATATTTACAGTTGATATTTCTAATCTTCAGAAACATTCTAATGAATTTAAATTAGAATTTACAAATAGGTTTCAAATGTTAGGAGATTTTGAACATGATTCAGATTTGAATGAAATTAATGTGAAAATAACGGATACACTTTTAAAAACTACAACAAAGATAGCTGGTAGAAAAAAGCAGCAATTGACTAATAAAATTTCTACTGAGACTAGAGAATTTATGAAGAAAAGAAGGAATATGAAGATATACAAAAATGATGTATTAAAAAGAATTGAATATCTCGAATTTTGTAAAATGGTACAGAAAAGAGTTGAAAATGATATAAGAAAGTATAACTGTGAAATAGCAAGGAAAGCTGTAGAAGAAAATAAAAGTCTGAAGAATGTTAAACAACATTTTGGTATTGGTAGGAAATTTATATCTGCAATAAGAAAAAAAAATGGAATTATTACTAAAAAGAGAGATGACATCATGAAATTGGTAGAAGATTTTTATCAAGAATTATATAGTAATAAAGAACAAGTACCTCCTATATCTATTACATCTTCCGAATTGCCCAGAATTTTAAATGAAGAAGTGAGACATGCAATTAAATGTATGAAGAAAGGAAAGGCTCCAGGAAATGATGGAATTATAATTGATATATTAAAAGAAGCAGGTGAAGAAATAGAAACAATTTTAGCAAAGTTATATACCAAATGTCTAAATGATAAAGATGTACTGGAAGATTGGAAGAATGCAGTAATAATATTAATATTTAAAAAAGGTGATAAAGAAGATATTAGAAATTACAGACCTATCAGCCTTTTATCAGTTTTATATAACATTTTTATCAAGATAATTACAACTCGTCTACAGAGAACTTTGGATTTCCACCAACCAAGAGAACAAGCTGGATTTAAAAGTGGTTTTAGTACACTAGATCATATCCAGGTATTGAAAGAAGTCATAGAAAGGACAAATGAGTATGAGTTGTCATTATGTTTTGGATTTATAGATTATAAAAAAGCATTCAATTCTATACACATTCCTTTAGTGATTAAAGCATTGGATCATCAAGGTATAGATCCAGGATATTGTCATATTTTAAAAAATATTTATAAAAATGCAACAGCAACAATTAGATTATGTAATGATACTGGAAAAATCAACACTGAGAAAGATGTAAGACTAGGTGACTCCATATCTCCAAAACTTTTTACAGCAGTGCTGCAAGAAGTATTTTGTGGATTAAAATGGGAAACGAAAGGAGTGAAAGTAAATGGAGAGTATTTAAGTCATTTAGATTTTGCAGATGATGTAGTTGTTTTTGCAAATAATGCTTCAGAGCTGCAGGAAATGTTGCAGGAGTTAGCAGATGAAAGTAGAAAAGTAGGACTAAAGATATATGTTAAAAAGACTAAATTAATGTTTAATAGATTTGCTCAAAATATGAAAATAAAGATTGATTATGAAAAATTAGAAGAAGTTAACAGTTACAAATACCTTGGTCAGATTATTAATACAGATGGAAACATAATGGAGGAAATTAATCATTTTGGTAGAAATAACTTGATACTAAAAGGAAATATGCGTATGTGTTTGAAAAGGATGGTTTTTAACAAATGTATTTTACCAGTTCTTACTTATCGATCTGAGACTTGGACACTTAATAGAAGAGCAATACAGAGACTTCAGACCACTCAATGGAGTATGGAGAGATGTATGTTGGGAGTAACAAGAAGAGATTGAAAACGCAATGTATGGGTAAGGCAACAAACAGGTGTTACTGACCTTATTGAAAAAATTAAATGATTAAAATGGAGTTGGGCTCGACATATTTCTAGAAGAGATGATAATAGATGGACAGTTGAAATTTTAAACTGGATTCCAAGAGATTGTAAAAGACCCAGAAAGAGTCCACATGTGAGATGGATGGATGAAATAAAAAAATGTGCAGGGATGTTGTGGAGAAGAGAAGCTAAAGATTGGAGAAGATGGATTAAACTTGGAGAGACCTTCATCCTGCAGTGGATTGATAATGGTTGATGATGATCTATCTATATATCTATCTATCTATCTATCTATATATATATATATCTATCTATATAACTGTTTTGCATGTTTTGCATATATTGATAGATATATTGTATTCATCAAAATTTAATGAAATCCATTATGTTGTTCTTTCATATAAATTATAATAAATAATAAAAATCATATACTATAGCTATATAAATGTATATATTACTAATAATTATATATAAAAAAATTCAGCACATTGTTTTGTGCCATTTTCAAATGTTAATCATATTTTTAACATATATTTATTAGTAATATATGTATTTACATAGCTATTGTATATGATTTTTATTAATCATTATAATATATTGTATTATAAATTTTGGCTCTGAAAAAGTTTGCTCATATGCTAAAATATCAGAAGTTGAAATAAACCACTTAATTTTTTTTATAAAATAAACATAAAAAATGCATAAACATCACAAACTCTCTCATTCCTATATGATGATTTACATACTTTTTAATGATTTTTGTTAATATAATTTTTTATTCTATTCAAAGTATAAGTTTTATTACAATATGCCTTTCAAACTAAAATTATTTGATATTTATACATTTTTGGCAGTATGCTATTTAATACCATTGATCATGTGACAGTAGTCATGTGCCAAAAGATATTGGAGACATAATTGAATTAATTATTGTTTATCAATGTGCTTTTTTATTAATCAATTTTTTATTTATATTATATAAGAAAACCAGTAGTTTTATTTTACCTTTTTCTCATATGATTTTATTATATCTAGTTAGAAAAAAATATATACATTTTTTTTTTACATAATTGTATACAATTTTTTTTAAGTTACTATGTATTTCACACTTCTCTTTGTAATTAATCTTTTTTAAAAAATAAATATTTGCTGATAATTTATTGCGTCTACATGTAAAAATTATTTATCAATATAATTAATTTGATTTTAAAAAATCTATAATATGATATTTTAAAAACTTATTTTGAAAATGACATCAAGACGACAAATTGCCAATTTTAATCATTTTTTGAAAATACTCAAATTCTTTTTCTCAAGTAACGTTTAAAATATTATTTTTCAGTATTGTCCACTTTTCGAAAATGTTTTGTTTCTTTTGGCATGCACGTTTTTCTTCTTGAAACTTTAATTGTATATATGATAACTTTTTTTTAAAAATACAATTTTACTTACAAATTTCAAAAGTTTGGTATCTATTATATAAAGTGAAGAACATCTTGTTATTTTTACTTGAAATTCATATTTATGTTTCAAGTTTTCAGGATGTGAAACCTACTTAGCTCATACAGAAAGAAAACATGCAAATGTTACAAAATATATATAAAAAAACTCAATCTATATCATTTATTATTATTGTACTTTAAAATAAAAATTTTGTTTATATTAAAATGGAATTACGGTAGAACATTTTTAATTATTTAAGTCACAGGAATCATTAAAATGATTTTTTTATATTTTCATGTTTTTATGATGTTATTTTTTTTTACATAAAATATCCAATATTTTTATATTATCATTTTTTTTTCACTTTTGAAAACTTGTAAGAGGTTTGACTTCACCTTTCTTTTGTATTACAAATGTATTTGAAAAGTCATATACATACAATTACATAGTGTTATTAATGTTTAAAACCCACATGATGTACTGTCTCGTAATATAATATAGTTCTCATATTTTAGCATGGTAACATAATAATAATCAAATGGTTAGCTGACTGGAAGAACTTGTAATGCTTGAAAGCTAAAATGACACATGGAGCCTTGATCTAAAAATCTTTAGCTTCTAGAATTGATACATTATTTCATTGTTTTAAAAGCACATGTAGGCACAATTTTAACAGTGGTAAAGTTGAGAATTTAAACTGCATGAATATTTTCACAGATGAAAAACAGACCAAATAAAATGTCAGTTTGATAATTTAATTGATCTGTTATATTCAGATTGAGTTTAATACTCAAAATACCTGAGCAATTAATAACATTATTGTTGTATGTGACATTGTTGCACAAACATTATTATGATAGTATAATGAGTTATCCTATAACATAAAAAAGTTTACAACAATAAGGAAGTACAATAAATTAAATAAGTGAAGAAGAAAAATGGGGAGAGAGCAAAAACTGTTAATATTGAGTCAGAATTTATTCACTGATAAACAAAAATATATTCTGCAATGCATCAGAAAGTCCTTGTTAGGCAGTGTTTATTTACATTTACAATTAACCTTTATATCTAATGGTCATTTCATTAACTTACAGCTTTGGAACCTGTTAAAAAACAGAAAACAGAAAAAAAATATAATTTTCACTGGTCTTTTGTTCTATAAAACATTTACATTTGCAAAAAATATCCTAGCTTATGCAGGCACAAATTCCACAGTTTTAACTTCCTTTGTTTATGTATTAAAATGTTTTAATAATAATTTCAGATGTTTATATTCATTAATCACTTCACATTAGTCAAAGACAATGATTGTAATACAGCATATGGTATTCACTTTCCAATAACAAACTAAAAAGCAAGGGAATTTTAATATTAATTAAATAAAATAATAAAACATACATTTTAGAAAGCATTCAACTCATAATGTTAACAGTAGATGTTTATTATGTTATGTATGTGCATATGTGTATTTATGTGTATGTATAATATTTGTTATATATATATATTGAAAAAAAATAATTAATTAATAATATTATTATTATTACACTGTTAATGTTGTAAAACATTTAATAAAAGATTGAATCATTCCAAAACATGCATGTGAATATTGTGTTATGACTGATATTGTTAAAAAATACAATATAAACATGCATTTCCAAAGAATTCAATACATTCAACATTATACAATTGTGATATTTAAAAATATACTTTTTAATATATGTCTGTCTATTGAGGCAGAACTAGCAAGTTTCTTTTTGAATAGGAAACCAACTTTGTACATAATGTCTATAAAATGCCTTATCAAAATACCATGGAATGCATCATCATCAATAACAATTTTATAAAAAAATATCAAGACTACATTTAATAGCATTCCTTAACACAAATGACATATATCAAACTCCTAGAAAGTTAAAAAAAAAGGATTTGCTGTCAATTCTTAGGAAAAGTTTATCAGAGCTCTCAAAATAAAAAATAAATGGTGCTTTAGTATGCTTTACATTTTTAGTTATGATTTTTCTAAAAAAATTAGCTGGATGCAGTATAAGGTCCTGTTTGCGTTGAAGCTACTCATAAATAGTATATAAAGTGCAATATATTTTTACAGTTATGCATAAAATTTAGTATATACATATTATTGTAATGGACAAAGAACCATCTACAGAGGACACCAGTTGATTTCTAGTACAAAA
Organism: Epiperipatus broadwayi; assembly: GCA_028023455.1. NCBI lineage: Eukaryota > Metazoa > Onychophora > Udeonychophora > Euonychophora > Peripatidae > Epiperipatus > Epiperipatus broadwayi. Next base: position 1,436,558 of record JAQFVV010000067.1, on the reverse strand, counting down.
AATATAATGTACTGATGAGAATGCAACATAGTGCCTACTACAGCTATACATTCATTCATATAAATGTTAAACCATCTCTAGTTCATAGAGACCCAGGCATTTTTAACAAAATAACAATTTGCAGAGCAGACAATAATAAAAAAAAAGCTGGACAAATCTAACAATTAACAAACAATATTTATTAACAATTAAAAAAGTATACAATTCAATGATATGGTTTAAATACTAGAGTTATTTTAAATAAGGTAGAAATTGACTATTATTTAACTAAAAAATAATTATGTAGTGCATTGAACAGCTATATTTTCTTTAAATGTTAATTTTAGCACTATTAATAATCTTTAAAGTTTACAAAGAATTGACAATTTATTTAGATGTGCTCACATATATCTTTCATATTAGCATTTACAATTAATGAATACTCCAGCAGGATTTCTCATTATATATGGCCACACATGCAGGTTATTAAAAGAACAAAGCCTATATTCAGTGCATTACATCCAATCAAGAAAATAAGCAAACAGGAAATGATAATAGATTGATCTATTAATAATCATGTGGAAAGGATATATATATATATATATATATATATATATATATCCTTTGCACATGATTATTATATATATATATATATATATATATATATATATATATATAAAATCATGCAAAGGAATTTCTCTACTCATTGTAAAATATACTTATTCACAGCCATATTTAGGGGTAAATAATGAAAAAGAAAGTCACTTTACCCATCTATTAACTTACAAATACCCATGGACATATCAAGAAGAAACAATAAACATTACAGAGGACCAAACATATAAAATTTTAAGTGGTATATAAATATCTATAGTCACTCAATACAATGCACTATCACACACATATCTATTTCTTTATTTTCAGATGCTTATAATGAGAAAACAAAAAAATGGAAACAATTTAAATAGCTTATGTATAAAAATTATGGGTACATATTCATATTTGTTCAAGTACTCACAAATAATAATTTTAAAATTTTCAGTGACATTATTAATTATCGAATAAGAAAATATAAAATCAAATCTGTCTTTCATAAAACTATTTTTTTTTCATTTAAATTTAAAACTTCTCACTAAACCTAGCATGGGCTACAATTAACAATAATGGGAGAAGCGATTTTTTAAATAAATCTTTTTTACATATGAGTAAAATTTACACAAAAAAGATTAACTTCTTTCAAAAAATCTTTTAAGAAGAGAAACAAAAGGTTAAATTTTAAAACTAAATTCCAATTATCAGCTACTCAGATACATATTAAGAGTAAAATCTAAAATTATAATAATACAAAGAAAACTAGTTTATAAAAACAGATTCATGATGATGATGAATATAAAATTGAAACTTAATTTATACATTACTGGGTTACTGTCAATGTATTAATATCCATAGCAGTGATATTCTATTAAGATCTATTGTTAGTTCTATAAATTCATCTACTAAAACTTTTTTAAAGTTTATTAGTCCTTTCTCATGCATGACATATTATCAGAGAATCTATAAACTTTGTGCAATTAACACGAACATGAAAATTTAAAGTATTATTACATAGATAAGGTTTGATGTGCATAGTTAATTCACCAACATATGATATGGTGAAGTATTTTCAAACCAGAACAAATATTACTACAGATTGCATAATTGAAATATTAACATTCTGCATAACACCAATTACTTTGAAACCAATAATGAATTCTTCCAACAATATTAAGTATTGCTGTTAGACTCACTACTACCAATCCCAATTAGTCATATTTATATGAAAGAATTTGAGACAATATCTACCTAAAGTTTGACATCAATATGATAATAATATATTTGTTGTGTCACAATATAGTGAAACACTATTACAAGCAGTCTGTAACACATCAAGTACATATTCCTTTAAATTAAATTTCAATAGAATCAGAACAAGAACATAAATTATCATTCTTAGTAATCTTATAACAAGGCTTCCTCATGGCAAAATCAAGATTACAGTTTAAAGCAAACCCACATGAACAAAAATATTAACATATACATCCAATCACACCAGAAACCCAAATCATAGAATTATACCATAACCATTGAAACTGAACAAAAGAAGTTTGTTCAAAAACCAATGATTTGCAAAAAAAGAAAAGATCTGCATAGAATAAACTCTCATATAGAATGATTATTTAATGGTAATCGGTCATTAATAGAAGCTTAAATAGACAACAAAGGAAACATAAAAAATAATTATTGGGATTGTAATCTATCCATATATGCCAGGAAAAGCAGTCACTCTAAATAAAAACTACAATCAATATAACATTAGAACTGCTTTCCAGAGCCTTTACACACAACTAAAAAATTAAGATCTAACACTCAATCTTAAAATATTAGAAAAATAAAAACTGCATCTATGAAATACCATGTGAATATTGTAACTATTATATATATATATATATATATATATATATATATATATATTATATATATATATATATATATATATATATATAAATTATTAATCAATGTCTGTATTAATTATAATAAAATATATATAACTATTCAAAAATACAATTGGTTATATTGTTAAAATATTGTTACTGTATTAATTATTGTATTGTTTTGATAGTTAATATATATATATATATATATATATATATATATATATATATATATATATATATATATATATATATATATATATATATATATATATATATATATATATATATGGCTAATCACTCCATTGAAAAGTTATTGAAAAAGCACAAACTCAGGATTAGATAAAAGAAAATAGATGTATTTAAAGTAGATGAGCTAGTATGTTCTTATAAAAAATATGTTCAATTGGGAACATATAATATGGAATAGAGGGGAGATGTAAGTTGATCCCATGGAAATGGCAAATAATATGATTGATTAATCTAATTGAACTGTACTTAATATCTGGAAGCTACTCTTTATAGTATTTAAATGGAGAAATCAAGAATAATCTCATTGATAATTATATTAAATTTCAACTGATTGATAATTAGAGCACTATCTTAAAATTCAGTATTAAAGAATTAAAAAAACCATTTCCAATTTCCATTTTAGTACTGTCATTAATTATGTCAACAATACCCAAAGAGGAAGGAAAAATAATATTACTTGAAATATTGTATAATAATAACTTGTTACAGTTAAATGTTTGACACTGCCAATATGTATAATCAAAATATCTCTTTCAGGCATGGACCAGTAAATCATGTTATTTGATTTACTTGTTAATGAAGTATTTATTTTTTATAATAAATATCATGTTATTTAGGGTGATTTATAAACTTTGTCACTAGCATCATGATAATGGATTAAATATAATTGGATATAGATGGAATATCACATTTCTTTATGGTCTAACAGGTATTTAAAAAAACATAGTTATATTGTTAGTTATTATAAAGGACTATGATTAAAACATAAGATAATTTGATAAAAACATAAGATAATTTGGTTAGCCAAATTAAACATTTATTTTTTCCCAAACACTTATATAAATTTTTTAGTCCATGTTGTCCAGTTATTTCTCCAAACATATCTGATTCACTACTTTTTACTTTCTATTCCATTTTATCACAGCTGATATTTCTGTTATGCTATCCTCATATTCACTAATTAAAAACATAAAGTCATACAATTTATATCTTTTTCATCTTTACATTTTTTCCACACTCAATCTCACCCAATTTATGCAGATTCTACTTTAATATCCAACATTTCTAAACTAAATATTCATATACCATTTCTGTTCATGCAAATTATAACTAACTAAATTCTTACTTCATTTAACTAAAACACCATTCCTTGCATCAAATGTAATAAACTCCTTTTAATATTATTACATATTCTTTTATATCTCATGATTTTTATTATTATGTAACTCCAAACTATTTTATTTATGCATATTTATTTTCTACAGCTTCATTTTTTCTTTAATAAATTTAGCTATCTCTTTTTCCATCCATTTTAAATAAATATCTACAATATGTTCTCAATTTTTTATCTATTTTTTATATTAATACATGAAAATAAATATCTAACTAATAACTTTATATATTGTAATGTTTTTCTTTCTTAGTGTTTGTTTTGGTTTTCATGTAATCCAATTACTTCCTTCTTTTTAATCTATTATAATACATATATTAAATCCTTTCAAAATTTTGTAATACACCTGATTTTCATTTAAAATAAAGTCCAGTCCAATTTTTATTGAGTATCAATAATTCAGCATTTTTTTTTGATTTTGCTAGTCAATGCAAAATGAATCATTTACAAACTTTAAAATATACATCATCATTTTTTTTCAAATATTTATACACATCGGGTATTTATCATATGAGAAACATGCACATATTAAATCAATACTATTCATGTTTTTTTTTTTTAAACTCTAACTCTCAATTAGTTATTTAATTGTTTTATCCATTGAACAAATTCATCAATTCTTTATATTTTTTCATTTTTCAAAACAATTATTTTCTAATATCTATGTTTCAGTTTTATAATTATAAATATAGAAGATTCGAACTCCGACCTTTAAACACCCACCAACTATCCATACAACTACATCATATAACTGATACACATAACCACACACATGTAGAAAAGATAAATAATCACCAAATATAAGTATTTCATGCTAAACCAGCATTCATCAGTTGGTCCAGATTATCATCTCTCACACACACACACACACACACATATATATATATATATAATCAGTGCTCAGTTTATATTAAGATTTATAATTATGAAAATATTAGATTTTTGTTTCATTTTTTTTTTGTTTCTCCAAATTTTACTTCTCTTCTACTTTCTCGTTAAATATATATCGACAAAAAAAAAAGAGGGGCACATTTTTATTGTCTTTGTTCCAAATAAATGTATCCCTATCCTTATTCATAATCTATTTATATCGATCTCCAATTCTTATAGAAATAAAAAAAATAATAAAAGTGAAAATGGATATTCTTATTTTAATTCAATGTCGCGTTTAACTTTGACTGTTTTTATAGACCCTAGCTGATATTTATAAAATTGGTTCTATGTTTACTACAGACCTATTATTCTCTTAGTATTTTTGAATACAATTGTAAAAATATTAAGATATGTGGTAAGCGTGCAGCAAACGTGAATTGTTATTTATTGTCTGATGATGTGTACACAAAAACAATATTATATTAAAGTAATACTTTTTAAAAAATCAATGGTTGTATATAAATATATAAACAATATTTACTTCTTTTGTACAAAGCATTTGTTAATGCAAAATTTTGCTGTACATTTAGTTCAATCAATGAAATGGATCAAAGAAAAATAATATATATATATATGGTAAGAAAAAAAAGCAGTAAACTGAATAAAAAAGTTATAAAAAGGAAAATGCTAAAAAAATTTATACAATAATAAAAACATGGTATATATAACATTTAATTTCAGTTTGCTATTTAATTATTTAACTACAGTTTTTTCTTTTTTATTTGTTTTCTTGAAATGTAGTTATTTACTCAGGGGAATGTCTGTTTCCAATTATTTATAACCATAGTATATAAACAATATAATTTGTGTTGTTTAATTTTAAAGATTTATGGTAGTAAAAAAAACTTTAATGTTCTATAATAGTACTCTAAATATTAGAGTTTTACAAAATTTAAGCTAAAGCTGGAAAATCCTAAATCCACACCAATTTTTGCTTTTAGCTATTATTTCACGAAGTTAGGATTAAATATGAAGTCTTAATTGCACTGCTATCAGGTAATCATCAATTACTCAAGCTTACTATATATAACATTCATTTGTTACTAATTTTATTCTTTTCTGAGCCAATATAATGTCATAAATATGATATAGTAAAAAAATATATATTGAAAGAATGCTGGGCAATAATAAAGCTACATATTATTAAAAAAAAACTGCCTTTTCTTTGTGTATTTTCATTTTATTGTATATAGCATTATAACAGAGAACTGTTCTTTTTAATCATATATTGTATTAGATAAGAAAATAAATAATTTGTTTTCATTTAAGCTGTAATAAAGAAGCAAAAACACAATGACATATTTTTTTTGTATCTATATGCTGCATAATTAAATTTGTGGTAGAATTTCATATTGAAGTGCTAAAATTGAGACTCAGTTTGAGTCAAATTTTCAGATGAATAAAATAAAAAAGTAAACCTTAGGTTTAATCACTTAAATTCAAATGATATGCTCAACTTTATCATTATGGGTTTTATTATCCTCAATGGTAGTTTAACATAATGATGTTACAAAAGTTTCAAAAACTCAAGATTGATTCCAAATAAAAAAACTAAAAAAAAACTGTCAGTTTAGTTAGAAATAATTATATTGTTCAGTCCATATATGGACATTCAAATGTTGGAAGACTGTCTGAGTCACAGAGATATATATATCACACTCAGTCACATTACTGTTTGAAATCTAACAATTTTTTTTCCAAAAGTTAACCTTTTTATGGATGGATGCTAGTTCGTCAAAATATTGGTTTGTAATGGAAAATAACACATGGATTGGCCCAAAAAGTAATGTGAAAACATTATATATATTATAACCTACACTCCCAACACCGCTCACATACATTACATGAACGAAATGCCCAGGCGCCAGTTCTATTAATGAATAGAACAATATAACAAAATATATAATACAAAATTATTACTGAGACTCTATATTTAAGTTTATGTTCAGCTCAGCTCAGTGGGAGGCTATAGGCAGTTCATAAGATATATGATAATAAATGAATAAAAGAAGAAATATTATAAAATATTTAATATAATGTAAATTCCTTTGTTAATTAATTGTATGATAAAGAATCATAATGTTTATTTGGTACAGTCTATTAAAATATACTTTAAACTTAATTTTTTCCTTCATCCAAGTATCACATATATCAGCTTGCTATAATTATATTCTTAAACAATTCTATGACTTGGCATATTGTAATCTAAACATCTACTTTAATGCCAATCAAGAAATAAACAATAAGATCTCAGGGAATTTTGACAAACACAGTTGAATTAATAAACTACATTGGCTCATAAGTTATAATTCTAAAGTATGAGAAAAATATAATGAAACAAATTGACTAAAATATTTTACTGTCTTTCAACAATAAGATAATGACAGAAATAGGGTATTTTAATCTCATGTCATCATCTAACAAATATACTGACTTGGCAACCTTTCTAATACGTTTATCAAGTGGCAAATGTTCTTTTATAATGTTTGGATTAAGAAAAACAATATTGTCAGACACTAGCAAATTTAATATTGTAACTCTAAAATAATATATCTACTTTGTAATAGATTTATGAAATGTGGAGATGTGGAAATGGAAATACGAATGTACACAAGAATAACTCAAGACACAGATTTTAAGATTTTAAATAACTAAAACAAATCATTTATTACAATAAAATAAACTTGGTTTAACATGATATTTACAAATGGACTATTTATCTTACATATTTTTAAATTATCAAATAAACTTTGAGCATCAGTTTGGGATTATCCTTACTATCAAAGCAAATTAATAACAAACTTAAATATTCTGTCTTTGAACACATGCTTTGCCTACATGTTTCATCTACATGGCAATAAATAAATAACATATTATAATATTGGCACACAAAAAATACTTTTGAGAAGGTATTACTCTTGATTAACAAAATAAATCAAATTAATAATATTTGGCTCTCAACAAAGCGACTTTCTCTAATTGACTAAATAATCACTTTCAATTATGTATACCTTTTATGCATAGCAACAAATTATGTTTATTCTGATGATTTGATGATTTATAACCTTTATTTAGATAAATACACTGTAATTTAAAATATTTATTCCCGTTTTAATCCCAATACTTTATATTTAAATGAATGTAATGTATTTCAAAAAACATTTATTTCTCATTTTAATTTCAATAATTCTATACTTTATATACGCAATAGTATTTGTATTACGCGTGTGTTGTGCACGTTCAAGCAGCAATAATATAAAACAATCTTTTCTATAAACTCTCCATTCATTAAGAAAATATACAATTATTTAATTTCGAACAATGTCATAATTCATCAATAAAATAAGACACTAATACTACATCAAGAATTAATCTAACAATTTATCTGGCCTCCTATTAATTAACACACAGCTATATTTTCATGACTATACATACTATGCATTATAAGGGAATTCTACATGAGGAGAAAATAAACTTTACTGAACACTTTTACAATAATTCATCTGATTCTAAATATAACTGTTGGTGGGGAACCATTTCCTCATCACCAAGAATATAAAAAAAACATCACATAACTTCCTAAACATCATTTAATCATACTTCAACAATAATTCATCTACTTCTAAATACATTACTGGTGGGGAACCTTTTTTCCTCATCACCAGAGCCCTAATCACTTCAAAATATCATTTAATCATACACATATAATATCAACTAGGCTCTACTCATGGAAAATTATTAACATAGACTAAATAAGCAAAATCGTTTATCCCTACAGACATTATAATGCAATCAGAGTTCTTTCTATTCTCATAGCTTTTCTAAGTATTGAACATTATAAATACATGCTGGCAGATAAAACAAAAACACCATAAGAAATGAAAAATTTAAAAAAAAATAAAAAAAAAAAAAAAAAAAAAAGTATATATAATATTAACTCTAAATTACACACTAAGCAGGTAACATGATAATTAAATATTGCATTAAGGTATAACTTTTAATTTAATATTTATAATTATTACGAACAAACTTCTTTTCATATCTTGCAAACTACTTCTATTATAAGTTCGTTGATTTAAAAAAAAGAACAAAATTTTCACTTTAAGATACTAAAGTATAAAAAATAAATGTAAACCTCTCTAATAATATATTTGAAAAAAATATATTTCTTTCTTTTATCTTCATAAAAGAACAATAAGACCTGTTTGAACATAATCAATTTTTACCAGCATACTCCTCATTTGAATACGCTTCAGAGACGTTCTTGATGGTCAAAATACCCAAATTATAAATAAACATAATAAAAAATAAAGCCTATCTACCTATCATATACAATAATTATGACAAGCAATAAAAAAAATAATGAAACAAAAGTTATTAGTTTTGTAATTTAAAATAAAAGTTCACTTGCAAAGCTCGGTTCCAGGTTCATGAAACAATATGGGACATATTCCAAACTAAATTTTAAACTAAAATAAACTGCTGTAGGATAACCAAACAAATATAGTTATGCTTAAATAGGACTCAGCATCTTCAATGTTCATAACAAAGTTATTTAAGTTATTGTATCTTACATAAGCAATCATATTATCTTTTATTATGATGAGAATATAATAAATTCTTAACTACTGTTGGACAGGAATTATCTCACTTATTCCATTGTAGTTCTAAATTGAATACATAATTATTTTTAGTAGTTTATTGAATATCATTTGTTTTATTTTCCATCTTTATCGAAGAGAACAAAAATTACCCGTATTTCTATCCTTCTATTCAATTTAAAGATATTTAATCTGAAGTAGCTCACATGTATTTCCTTCATTTAACATACGTATTATTTCCAGAAATACCAGACAAGCAAATACTGTCATCTCTTTATGATGAATTTAAACATGGCATGAGTTATCAAAATATGCATATCCTTGCATCTATGTTTAATTCTCACAAAAACATAACACGGAAAATAGTGAAGAATTAAAATATACTCTGTAAAATAGTTCTGCATGCGTTTTCCAGATAAATTAAAGAACACACATTGGTTAATGATACAACAATTATATTCATGCAATTTATTCCTATTTAAAATGATAATTAAGTGAAGTAATGTAGACTGGATGTTATTAACATACATTTTTAAAAGAGCAATAGTTATGACGATGGTTAATTCAATATGTTTAAATCAAGAAGAGTAAAGTAAACTGAGTACATTTTTAAAACTTAGAACTGCATTCTGAAATTAACTTTTTCCATAATATATTTCTTAATATCCTTTCAAAGTTTTACTCCAAAGTACTTTTTTTTAAAATCAATTTGACTTCAGCAACTGGTTTTAATTTCACAAAATCAGCCACTGTTTTTGGCTACAATTACATTACATAATATGCAAATTTTTTCACTGGAGATCTTTGTTAAATAGCTCTCTTTTGCAAAGTTCATTTCCTTCCACCAGCTTACTCCCATGCTTCTTCTATCTCAGCTAATTACATATTCAAAAAAAAATCTTCTCAACAAAAAAAAAATCACTTTGATTTTTTTAGAATTAAAATCAAGATAAAAATAATAATAAAATAAATAGCTTTTACAAACCTGAAAGAAAAATGAATATTAATTAACTATTAAATAAAAATGATTAATAATTTATTTAATTTGTAAAATAATCTATTGATTCAACTATCTATTAATCATTGGAAAGATATATATATATATATATATATGTATATATATATATATATATATATATAAAAAAATATATATTTGTTAAATTATTTAAGATAATTACTGTAATTTAAATGTTTTTATTATGCATGTACTATTGTTTGCCGTTATTAAAGATGAAAATGAAATGAAAATGATGCAGAGTCATACATGCATGCACATGTACTACAACCTAAATATTAAACTATCCTAACTGAATATAGATGAAATGGCTATTAATTGTTGACAAAAAAATAAGTATCAATGGATAAAGGATTTTGAAACTAATCAACCAATATCACAATAATACAAAATAACTTTGCATCTTTCTGACAAAGTGTATCAATTCCATTAATAAACAATCCCTCTTCCTTACATTATAAACCTCATTAACTACACTAATAATAATAAATATCTATCAAGTGGTCAATATATCTTATTAACCACACTAATAATAATGAATATCTATCAAATGTTCAATAAACTGCATAAGCAACACATATCCAAGCTTTAAACAAACTCCAGCAAAAAATTTAAAATTCTAAGGTTATTTTATTTTTTTAATATAATATAACTATTTAATTAAGATACAAAGTATCTTAAACCCTTGTTTCCATTCAGATGGTCACAAATTCCCCGTCCTTATAAAAATGACTTAAGTAACACCGTTAGGTTATGTTAATCATTATTAAACAACACAAATAAAAATTAATTTACACTTTAGAAAACTATGCATACAGAATTTTATATTCTCACATCTCTTAACTATCTGGTACTTTAACTGGATATGGTGTTAATCTACAAACCTTATAGGTACATCTTAAATCTTGTGCATATATTCTTGATTTCTTTTCTTCTAACAAATTTTTCTACATAAGAGTTTGTCCTTATTATCTGGGATTTAACTTTAATCTTTTGGCTATTCTTTTCTTTGTTTTTAACTTTCTTAAGAGTATTTTCATGAAGTAACTTTCCTTTTGCTCCTTTGAGTTTAAATTTGGCCTTCCTCAAGCTTTCTTCTAGATCACTAATTTTTTTCTCTTTAAGACAGTCTATACAAAATATATGTTTCCTCTTAAATTTGCATTTAATTTTTAGCTTATCAGTCTTCTTAACATGATTATGACATTCCATTATTTGTTCTATACTAGGAATTACATTTTTACTACCTGCTTATAACACCTTTCTACAAACATTCCTCTTCATATTACAATCTGTATTATTAAGAGTACACTCAGAAACTATGCCTTTATTTTTATCTTTAAATTTATTACTGGTAATATCAGTAATCTTTGCTAATTTGCTTCTCAAAATTTCTGAATATTTCCTGCCTAAAGAAAACACTCCTAACTTCATTATTCTAATAATATCATTTTTATCACAATTTTCCTTAAAATCATTAAACACATTTATAACTTACTTCTCATCCAATTTTAGTTCTTGACTAACAATCTCCTCAACCTTTTGGTATGCCTTTAGTTCAACACCATATAACCTATAATTCTTATGAATTAATTTATCAATCATTCAACCTTCATCGTTAAATAGCAATACTAGGTTATTATCATTTAAGCTATTCTGATGTAGTTGATCTTTAAGATCTAATCGTATAATTTCTGGTTTGAATATCTGGCTACTAATATGTTCACCAACCTTCTTCATTTCTATACTTTGACTTTTACTATCCTGCACTTCTAACTTCACTTCTGATACTTCTAACTTTATTTTTAATCTCACTTTTTTTTTATTTCTAATTCTGGTTGAACATCATCTGATAATTTCTCTGGCATCATTTTTAGCATTTCTAATTCTATCTCTAATTTTGTTTCTGATACTTCTAGTTCTATTTGTTGGACATTCTTTCTGAATATTTCTTTCTTTTCCAACATGTCTACCCTTATTTCTAACATCATACTATCTTTCATCTCTCTACAATCTTCCTTTGACATTATATTATTTTTCATCTCTAACATTTGTTGAGCTAAATCACCTTTCATCTTTAACATTTGTTGAGCTAAATTATCTGAATTCTTTTTAAAAATTTCCTGGGATATCATACCAGCTTTCATCTCTAACATTTTTCTACTAAAACTTTTATTTATTTCATCAATTAATTTGGAGTAATCAAATGTTCCTCCCATCGTGACATTTTCTGCCCTACTATCTTTTTTATTCATGAAGTTTATAGTTTCATTTCCCGAATCAATATCAGGAGACAATACAATTGCCTCTGGAGATAATATTTCTTGGAACCCACCCAAATCTTCATCAATATCAAACTCTTCCATTGTACTTTATATTTTTTACTTATTAATATTTGCAGACAAAGAAAAGGTACATCAGCTTCACTCCCCCTCCCCAATCAACAATCGAAATTTTTCCATCATCACTTATAAGTACATAAAATTATTCTAGTATGTTTATTTGTGTTATTTCATGCAACATTCGGTTTCCACATTTGATAGCAAAATTATGGCACTGTATACTCTGACAATATTGATCCAAACACTAATAATTTATCTAGATAAAATATCTATATTCACCTACATTTATATTGTACATTAAATTGACTTCTATATAATAATGAAGACAACATAATTTTAATAAGCATGATTATTAAGTTAAGTTCTCTGCACCATTCAAAACTATAATTAATATTCACAATAATATACAACTTTTATTTATCAAATTTGATATGTTGGCTGTATACAATATAATCTCATTGGACATACATCACTATAGTTATCAAGCCCACAAAGCCCCATTGCATTGGAAATTTAAGGTTAGTTCTAGGGTTTGAAGTGGGTTTATGGCTAGATTTCATGAAGCTAGGATCAAACTCAGATCTGAATGCTTCATTTCTTTTCACTACAAAAAAAAAACAATGAAAAAAATCTCTTAACTTATACATGATACAGTCGCATAAGTGTACTCGACTAGTTGGTAGACTCTGGGAGAACATCATGAGTGTAAATAATATCATCTGTACAAACTACAAAATTATACGTCTCACTGTGATCATTTTTTTAATATTATCTAGCTTATAATAAGCTTATAATAAATTGGTCTGATAATCAAGTCTCACTTTTCCTATGGTCATGTCAGTTGGTCATCTGCATATATATATCTGTCTCTTCATTTAATGGTTGTCTTATTGTTTCCCTGGATCAGGTGGTACATATGGTTTTAACTGTCTGGCATTATAAACACCCTGGAGTCCCTTTCCCTTTAGCAAAAATGCATTGTCATGGCAGTCCTTTATTATTTCATATGCCCCACTGTATAGTGGGAAGAATTTTTTGAATTCTTTCTTGGGGGCATTACTAGTTCTTGGTGATCTTAACCAAACTTGATCCCCAACTTTAAAATAGTAATGTTGCACCCTACTTCTTTTTATCCGACTCTGAGCCATCTGCGCTATCCACTTTCTGGCCATATCTTGGTCAGTTATCAGAATAATACATAGTTCATCTTTTGGTAATAGTGAAGAAAAAATGGCCTGACATGGCTGCCCATAGTGAAGACATGTAGGTGTGAAACCCATTGACTCATTCATTGTATTATTAATGCAGTCCATTACATATTGAACTTTATCCACCCACCTCCGATGATCTATAGTTAAGCACACACAAAAGAGTTGACTAATTTCTCTCATAACTCTTTCACGTGGATTGGACTGCGAGTTTCTAATTGATGTCAGATGATGAATTACCTTTTGTTTTTTATCCAATTCTTCCACTCTTTTGAGGTGAATGCTGATTTATAATCTGATAATATGGTCTCAGGCTTATCTACCTCAGAAAGTTGCTTATTCTGAAAGGCCTGTATGGCATTTCATGAATTGGTGGTTCGAACTGGGTAAATTTCAACATACTTTGAAAAAATATCATACGTGACAAGCAAGTATTGAAAGGTTCTAAATTTGGGTAAAGGCCCATAATGATCTATGGCAAGGATTTCATTTGGTCTTGTGGCCATCACTGGTTTCATACCTCCTGCATACAATTTATTTGGAAATTTAATGGCAGCACAGACATCACATTGTCTAATAGTAGTGAGAATCTGATTGTACATTCCTGGCCAGTAGAACTGGTGATGCACTGCCTCTTCTGTCTGTCTTGGTCCATAGTGCCTAATGACTTGATGAATATGTCTAAGTAAGGGTGGTCTCAGTCTATCTGGGACCATAGTTTTCCATGGTGCACTGTAGTCTTTTGTTTCAGTCTGTAAAATACCCTCCTTGACCTGAAAGTGAGTGTATCTACTTTTTAGGTTTTGGTCCTTACTCTGGCTCTTGGATAACTCCAGAATAATGTGGCGATATTGTAAGCCCTGCCAGTATGTGAGATTACTTAGCTCGGCCTCGGCGGGACTCAATATCATGGTGGCCATAATTTTTGGAAATTGATTGTTTATTTTTGGGTTCTGTATGCTCATTTGTACTGGATGGCGACTTAAAATGTCAGCCACAACATTCTCTGGTTCCGGAAAATATTGGATCTTATACTAAAATTGTTGGAGGACCAAGCTCCATGTAATGAGTCAGTCATTGGTAATAAAACTCTTATTAAGAAATTCTAGACATTGGTGGTCAGTTATGATGACTACTTCTGATCTTAAAAGAACTTGCCGGAATTTCTGGCATGCCCATACTATAGCAAGCATTTTTTGCTCGGTGGTGGTGTAAGGTATTTCTGCGCCCTTTAAAGCATGACTACAAAAATATATCATTTGATATTTCACCAGAATCACTCTTTTGAAACAAGACAGCTGCTAGCCCTTGCTTGCTGCTGTCAGTTTGTATATAAAAGGTCCAGCTAAAGTCAGGGTGGTGCGGCATAACCACCCATATGAAGTTTTCTTTTATGTTCAGTAGATCCTGGTCATGGAGTGGGGTCCATTCCCACTTTCGGTATGTTTATGAGGTCTATAAGGTTCATAGTTTCCTGAGAAAAGTTTGGATAGAACTTGTGATAAAAAGTTGCAAACCCGAGAAATGATCGGATCTGTTTCCGAATAGTTAGGGTTGGAAACTTCTCTATGGCAGCAACTTTGTCTGGATGTACTTTGATGCCATGTTTGTTAATGACATTTCCAAGGAAGGTTATCTCCCCAATAGCAAAACGGCTTTTTTCCAAGTTCACTGTGATATTCTTTATTCTACATTCACTCAGGATCCTTTCCAAATGTAAATATTCCTTCACATTTTCTGAGACAATTACTATGTCATCAACATAGCATACCATCTGTTTTTGTACTTCTTCAGAAAGGACCTGCCCCAAACAGCACATAAGACCCACTCCACTATCAATAAGTCCAAAAGGAACCCTTTTAAAAATATGCGTGTATCCACCGTACCAAAATGGAGTGTATTTCTGGTCCCTTGGATCAAGATTCAATTGCCAGTAACTGGCATTTAAATCTAATGTTGAAAATACTGTCTTCCCAGCTAACTGTATGAGTACTTCTTGGAAAGGAGGGGGAGCATCTCTTTCCAGTATAGTGATGCTGTTTAACATTTAGGCATCCAAGCATAGCCGCAAGTTTCCATTTTTCTTCTTGACAATGACCAATGGGTTATTATATGGAGAAGGACTGTGCTCGACAATATTCCATTCAATAATTTGTTGTATCTGTGCTTCTACCTCATCTTTATACTGAAATGGAATTGGGTACATTTTGGACTGGATGTAGGTTTCTTCTTTCACTCTGATTCGATGAGTGTACCCTGTAATCTCGCCTGGCATTGGAGAAAAAATTATGGCATATTTCTTGAAGATTTTCCGCATTTGTTCGGTATCATCCCGTTCAGTAATAATGGATTCTTCAACTTTTTTGTCGATAATTGAAGGATCAACTGGCTGGATTAGGCAACTTTCATGGTTTCCTTCCCAGTGGAGCAATGTTTTAAAGTTGATGTTTTCATTTTCAAATGAGCATCTATCTTTAGGGTAGTCAATAATGCCATGGGTTTGAATTAAAAAGTCAGAGCCCAATACTACATCATATGTGAGCTCTGTCATAATAAGAAAGGTAAAAAGGTATGCCCTATTAGCCTTTTGTTGATCTCAACCTCCAACCATACTATGGTTCTCACTTGACACCTTTTCCCCTTTATCCAAGGTCATTTGGATTGGATGGGTTGGGTGTTGCATTATCTCGCAGATACAATGGATGCTTCACTGCCCAAATCAATCAAGGCTGATACTCTGCTCTCCTCCACATTTATTTCAAAAATGGGACACAAATAAGTTATCTGATGTCTCTCATTATCTTTCTCAGAGATTAAATTAGTCTTTTGATTAATGGCTGGGGCTGGAATCTCTTTTCTGTAACATGGGCCCATTGGATCTAAAATGTTTATCCACTGTTTCTAAAAAGTCCATCATTTCATGGATAGTACCAATTTTACTACCAATCATAAGTTTCTGAACCTCTCATGGCATGTTGGGTCCTATCATATGAACAATTTGAGACTCTGGAAAGTTAAAACTGGATAATGAGCGAAATTTGATTGACTATTGTAAAAAAAAAACTGGTTGTAGGTATTTCACTTATTTACTGAAAACTGCTCAATAATAAGGTCATGTAACAAGCTCTCTTGCCTCTCTTCAGTCCAAAATGTTTTTAGCAGCTTGTGACAATATTGTTCAAAGGTGTCCGGCTTCTTTTCTCGCATGCTCCACCAGTCTTTGGCCACGGCTTTTAAATGGTGTTGAGCAATTAATATTGGTTGCACATTATCCAGAGTTTCTATTGCAAAAGCATCGGCTAAACTGTCTATATGTTGCTGAGGATCTTCCCAGCATTCACCATAAAAATCTATGATTTGAATCAAAGGGTATTGAAAGGTCAATGAATTTTCCAGTGGCTTTCCCATTCTGGTTTGTATAAAACAAAGATATGTTATTCTCTTGAAAATAATAGGTAATACAGATTATCATAACTCATCATAACTTATATTGGCATGGCACTATCACTATCATCGGTCAATCCTCTATCTACTTGCACTCCATTTGAAAATAAATAAACAATATAAATAGAACAATGTGAATCACAAACTTATGGCACTCTTTCTCTGAATACTTAAATAATAATTTTTTTTCTTCAGTACATTTAATTAGGTCTCTGACTACTGGTCCCACTGTCCCTATCTTTACTAGCTGCTGCATATTATTTCCCCAATCTATGTAATCTGCCATTTTTAGTTTAGTTTTAGTTTACCTACATTTGCTTGGTTAGCTCTTTCTATTAATTCTTTGAATGAGACATATATTTTATTTAGAAAAAACGATTAAACATAAGAAAAACAAACCTTACTCACTTTCCCTCTGTTCAACTGTTCTCCTATGTCTGAAAAAAAAAAAAAACTATACAAATACTTAGTATATTATAGTGATATATATATATATATATATATATATATATATATATATATATATATATATATATATATATATATATATATATTTGCAGGTAGTACAAGTAATTCTCTGTATTGGACACATTTGGTTTTTATTATTTAGACAACTAACCCACTACTGTGCTGACAATCAAATTTGCTGACAAATTTATTTATATGGGAGCCAGTGAGCAAAATAAGATCAATAGGGCTTGTGAAAAACCCATTGACCCCCAAACCACATATGATTGACTTAATTTTTGATAAAACAATTTAATTGATGATGAGTATTTAATATTTAATAACAACTGACACGTTCCTGACCCGAGTTTAAATATACGAATTCAAATATTATTTTCATTAAGCATGAGGCTTTAATACACAAAAAAAAAATGTCAAAATTAATATTACACAAGAACTTTTATTTGTTGATATCATTTTTAATCTTGCTAGCATGAAAGCGTGTAAACCATTTAAGCATTTTGCCAACTGCATCTGGCTGCTTGGTGTTACACAAAAGGTCTTCACCTGCTTTGAGGTTACTCTAGAAATTATTGTCATTAAAGCATATTGTCACACTGCATCAGTCTGCTTGACAGATAATTTCCAGTTTGAAGGTCTTTGCCTGCCCTGAGGCTACTAAGAATACGGAGTGAACATTTAATATAAGTGCTAGCAAGCAATACTTTGAAATTTAAAACTTTTAACATGATATCCTATTGGATATTTTAAATCATAAGACTGAGATAAACTAATTAACCTTGACACAAACAAATGTTTCATTTATTTACCCCTTGTTTAATCTATAGTAGACTCTTACTATTTTTCTAATGATATTTTTCCTACTGTCATGAATGCCTATAACACAAACATATAATATATAGTACACATATAATTAATTTATATATATATATTCTATCTTATTTGAATAATTATTTTGACTAACGAATATTTACTGACGAACATTTAAAAAAATAATTTGAAAACATTTAATTATAAGAAAGAGAATTACAAAATGACATTTTAATTTATTAAATCATTTCAGTTATGCGTTATAAATCGCATAACTTTCTTCAAATATATAACATTCTACAAAAATATCACTTTCTACTGAAACATTTACTTCATCAAGATCTCAATTGACTGAGAAACTAAGATCATAATTACTATCTACAGGGTGTGTGGGGTTTATTAAATCGAGCTCCAATGATTGGGTGGCCAAAAAACATATCCATGTACCAGTCAAAAAAACACCACCACCTAAATGCAAGTCAGATCCAAACTCAGCTGAATCAAACTGAATTCAAACCCAACTCACCAGCTCAGATTAGTGGAAATCTAAATTGACGACACAGTTCTATGCACCAAGAAACTAGCTCAATGGTTGGTGAGGATTAGAGACCCCTGAACTGACACTAACATCGGATAATTAATTAACTTAAGATACTTTTAAATCGAATCAGATGTATATGTTCGGGTTGCCAACACAGACAGCAAGCATTAACATTAAAAATAATTATTGAATAAGATAATTAAACAACTAAGAAACCAAGAGTGTTTAGAAAATATTTAATAATAATAGTTTATTTTGTTTGAATTTTAAATAATGATTATATGAATTAATTCTTGTCCTTAGACAAAGTTTATGATTATGATAAGAGTGGCGGTTTTATTATATACCAATGAGTAGTCCGCAATATTGGAATTATATGTCTATGCTCCTGACAAAAAAATAAAGGCAGATAAAGGTATTCATTAGTAAAGGAAAGTATTACTGTAATTTTATACAAAAGAATGTGATATTTATTTTCACATTCACAAATCAATTCACGAAGAGCAAAAAGAATGTGATATTTATTTTCACATTCACAAATCAATTCACGAAGAGCAAGTTACGCATTTAGGGCATAAATTTAATCTTTATTAAAAAACTTATTTTGAGATATAACGGAGAATTTGTTCCACTTTAATTGAAATCACTTCATCACGAATTACGTGCATCAGAATGGGCTTTGCTGGAGCAGAGATGTAACAGTGCTGATGACTTATGAGCTATAAAGTAAAATGAAAATGAAAGCTAATAGCTGGTCAGTGATTTTAAAGTAGTATGGTGGCTTGCATATGACAAGTTGTAAGCTCTTTAAGTAGACGTGAACATGGGAAAGCCATGCTGAGTCATAACCATGAGCCTCTGGTGTTCCAAATATAATATAAGTGGGGGGAAGGAAGTGCTTTCTTTCTTTATAATTAAAATATCAGAAATATCACTGACAAGCCTGTCAAACAAACGATAGCCCTATGCCAGCAACGTTGAAGATGATGACTTGATAGTCACCACTTGGAAAATAAAACCCAATCACAGAATGCTTTACATGATGACTTGATCAAATGAATTAAAGTCAAATGAGCTTTTAACTAACATTATTTTAAAGTACTTGTAAATCATATTAATTATGCCCCAATCATCGTGCCTTTCCTGAATCTTAATAGAAAATAACCAAATTCAATGAGAATATATTTATTTGATTCCTTTATTGGCTCTTTGCAAAAAAAACATTTTAAGATTATATATGAATAAATAATCTTAGTGAAACGAGGAAATAGCGGTGGCATAGATTAGAAATGGAGCTAATAATTTATTATTAGCCAATGATAAAAATAGCAATCATTTAATAATTTCTTTCAACTCGATGATTGATCGAACTGTACAAATCTAATTCTAATGGGTGAGAATTAACTATCATAATTAATCTTATATTACTTGTATAAGGCAAAGAATACGAAGGAGATCATCGAGTCGAAGGATTATTAGCATTCAATTAAAAATAACAACATTAATAAATTTACTCAATAAATATACATAATAAAATAAATGAACCGCCATCATGAGAAAGGAAAGTTAAATTTAAAGACTAGAAGTTGAGAGAATTATGATATAATAGCATAAATAAAAGTAAGTTTATACAGACATTATTACATTTATAGAATGAAAAGAGCTCTTAAAGGGATTGTAAAGTAAAGCTCGGAACTGGCCAGAAAGTTTAAGGTTCATTATGGAAATATATTACACATTTCTTCCAGGGCTGGTTCCTTAGGTTACATGTCTGAGTTGGTAAAAATGTAGGCTCACATTTAGTTGATTACTTGAACAGCATTTTATTTGATTTTGGCAGCATGATTTGTCTGGAAAGAATTTAGCAGCCTCATTGGAGATTCTCAAAGGGTTTCAGGAACCATAGCCAGATTCCTGATGTTCTAGCCCTTCACCATAATTGAAACACTATTTAAAATGCACAGAGTTTACTGCACTTCTCTACTACAAAGATGGCCTCTTCTGTCCAAACTTTTCAGAGCTATATAAAATGTCCTCTGATGCCTTCAGGCTAGCACTTCTTTCATTATCAATGTTTTTAGATTTACTGGTAGTTTTTAGATACATTACTTCAATAAGGCTTTCAAACTCATTAACTTGAATTCATTTTCTAATTAGAAAATGAATTCTTAAAATCAGAAAATGATTTTAATTAGGAAATCCTTATCTTTTTTTTCTAATTAATAAACCTTTAACTATTGTTTTTGGAAAGGGAAAATCTGAAAGCTTATCGAAAGAATGTAGCTTTTAATCATTAAAACATTTAACAAATTATTTAAAAATAAAATCAAACATTCCTGATGCAATGAAACTTTCAAACAATTATATTTATTTAAGAATTTACAAATATATACACACAATCCATGCAGTTATAATACATATAAATTCATGAATAATTCTATCATGAATTTATTAATAGAATTAATCAATTTAAATCTGAAACTAGTTATCTGAATACACATTTATGAAATAAGTTATTCTTTATGGAAATTAGCATGGATTGAATGTATAAAGCCCCATTGCATCGGAAATTTAAGGTTAGTACTAGGGTTTGAAGTGGGCTTATGGCTAGATGTCATGAAGCTAGGATTGAACTCAGATCCAGCTGCTTCAATATTTCATATAAAGTTATACTTGTGAAATATATTTCATTTATTACATGCAATTGGACATATGAACTTTGCATGCTAGATATTTAAAAAAATGTTTTAATTTTTTTTAATGGGTGTAACAGTACTTTAAAATATATCAGAAGTAACTATTTAAAAAAATGCTATAACAATATATTTCTTATTTAAAGTTTCAATAAAATTTACATTGCATTAGGTAATTAATTTATTAACAGTTATTCTTTCATAGTACATCCATTTTATTTTAGTTTAAGCTTTTATGTTATACATTGCTGTCAAGTGTACCTTGATTATAATTAAATTTATTATACTTTTCTGCATGTCATGTACAGTCGCTTGGCTGAGACATGTGTACTTTAATTCATTAACTTCATATATTGATCGAAGTATACATTTTAATGTTGGTTTATTATTATAAGTGTGTTTCACTATTTTGCCTAAGTGTAGAGTTAGTATATGTTTAATATCAGCATATTTTAATATTTATAATGTATTTTGTTTTGTGGGATAGAGATGCTCTGCCCAAAATACTTTATTTTTCATGTGAGGATTAATTTTTATATAGTGTTATGGTATGTTTTGCAGTCAATGTGAGTCCCAGGAAGAGGAATATCCAGAGTATATATAATATTTAGTATAGTTAATGCAGTTCAATCCCAAGAGAGGATTATCTATGGTGCATGTTCTTTTCTTTAGGTAGTGAGACAGAGTCCACACCTAAATTTTATGCCTGAGAGATAGGCTGGAAACCACAAAATGCTTTTGTATTTTATTCTGAAGACATTAGTTGGTATTTTTGCATTCCTCATGTGAAATTAAATTTATCTTTCCACCATAGAAGGTATAGATTATTGTGCTCTATTTAAAAGTTATGGCAAGGATAAATGTTGGATTCAAGGTGTTAATTCCTCAAGGTACCTTGGTAATTTGGATCAATGTCTGTATTGTGCTACTGAGCCTTGCTGATAGCTCACAAGCAAACCAATGGAGAAAATTAATTTAAAATTGCATATTTTTAAAATACTTATTTATTAAAGGAATATTCGAACACAATGTTTTAGTGTTATCAATAGTTAAGAATTATTCTTCACTTGAATTAAGTCATTCATAATTAAAATATTTATTATAATTTATGTGTACATTAGGTTAAACATGAAATGGTGAGTGAGACTTCTGATAAATGCCCCATACCTACTTGTAATTCGTTTAAACTGGAACTTGGTTAACTTATTAGTAATAAAGCTAATATTTTAAAAGAATTGTATTTGAATTCAGTTTATTAGATTACACAAATAATATGTAATTACTTTTGTGCATTTCATATCATAATAGTAATAAAAAAATAACAGTTAGTCAATAATTTAAGGTAAGAGATTTATTTTATAGAAAATGTACTAAAATTATACATCAGTGTAGTGGTAAATCAGTTGCACATTTCAGCTATTTACTCCAGTGTAATAGCTGGATCCCAAACATATAGGAATTTATTATTTTAATTTATACCCTTGTAGAGAACAGCTTAATGTATTAATGTATTTGTACTATCAATGCTTTATTATTTAATAAATTTGCGTATTTTGTTTTATTCTTTGTTGATAATAAATTGAAGTCTTATTCAATATTCATTGTCAATTTATTTTTAATATGCCACGTGTAAGTGTATTTTCAAAATAGTTTCAAAACATTTTCCTTGAGTCCTAAATTATTTCAAACTTTAGAAATCTTAATATACCAGATAAACAAATTTATGCAAATCTGAACATTTCATTTTCATGATAGTTATTTTATGGGAATTGCAAACTACAGATTAAATATTATTTAATAGTAAAATGAATTTATTTCCAAGTTACTAACCTTGACTGCACATTATTCCAGTTACGTTTTAGTTAAATTACTGAATTAATTAGTTTTAGTTAATTTATTTTGTTGCCATGGATGATGGAAAGATACAAAAGGTACCCTTGTCTTTCTATTATTCTGGCTGAAATTCTGGATAAAAAAGATGTATTATTCCAAATTTTATGTAATTATTTATTTCATTATTGATCATATGTATAACCCTTTTAAATAGTTATAGTAGTTGTTATGATATGTGAGGACACATTAGTTTGTAAGTGAAATGAATGTTTTCTAGAGCCTACCAGAATGCCAGTCCATGTGTGATAGCATAGTACTGTAGAAGATTTTCCTAAAGTAAACAAAGAAACCCTGAGATTATTATCTTTATCATTATTCTTTATTTAAGAAGCTATTAATTATTGTTACTATTATAGCTATGTTGTAATATAAAAGAGCTTGAATTTCAATAATATCATAAGAATGGTATTTTAATTTCATTTTAATCTGTTAGAGTAAAGCAATATATATATATACAAACAAACCTTCCCAACAAACCTACCCATAATTCATTTCAAAAAACAATTTTCTTTTATATCAAAAAATATCTTCATGAGATTGTTAGCCTCATATTCAAGAAGTTTTATCATTAATGTTTCATTTACTCTTCTCTTTATACTTATAAAAAATAACAGGAATAGATTTACTATCAATCGACTGTTTTGAACAATTCAGTAATGAATTTATATCAGAACCTTTCTTCATGTAACCTTCATTCCTCCTAGCAAATGACTATTTTTATAGATCAAATTATAAATTGATGACTTAAATGATAAAGACATAAAATATTTATTTTTAATAACCATATTTTTTTATTAGTGTCATGACTATAAATATTATTATTAATTACATTTTTAATAATTCATGATTGTAATCTAATTCTACATAATCAGCAGCAAATTGACCTTTTTGAATATCAGCATTATTACTAAAGTTACAACATATATTCAATAAAGGTATTTTTTATCCATAAAAGGCTAATAATTATCATTTCTAATCATATATCTCAAATTCTTATGTTTTATAAAATGACTACAAAATAAAATATTATCAGTTGGTTAGAGTATTACCTTAAAATTCAATACTAAAAGACTCTAAGGGTTGAGATTATATTCCATGCAAGTATAGTCTCTGGTCAGGACAGCAACATCAGAAAAATAGGGAGAGTAATACCTCTTAAAACATTGTGCATATAAGTAAAGTACCATTAGTCTTATTCAGAGAGTGTATGATTGATTAGTAGGACTATATATCTCTTTCATACCTTTCCATCATCTCATTTCTTTTCTCTATCCATTACATATATCATTTCTATTACTTTTCCCCATTTCTTTTACTCCTCGATTCTTTTCTTTTCTATTTTTTATTCTTACCATTATTATTACCTTCATTTCATTATTAATTCTTATCTCTTTATCTTTCTTTTCCCAACTGTATAGGTCTCAGTTGAATGGCTTAAGCCTGTGTTTGAGGTTGAAAGGTATTGGTTGGATTTAGCTGACTTGGTTTGGAGTCATTTTTGCTATTAATTCTGATTTTATGCAAATTTTTCAATTTACTAGATATAATCGAATGAAATAAGCTAGTAACTTAGTCTAGTTAAAGCTAGTTAGAATCAACATGTCTAAATTAAAAGAAAAGTTTTGAAGATATCAATATATTATCATTGATAGGTGCAGTTTATGAATTATCATTGTAGAAATAAATAATTGACTCTGTATTGCATTTACTGATATTATATTATTAGGGTATCTGAATTATCTTTTATTTGATACTTATTGTTTTTTTACTGAAATGTATTAACAAATCATTATTTTTATTTATTAATATTTGTTGAACAATGGTGAACCAAGACTCATATAAAAGTGAACGAAACATATAATGATGGGAGTCATAAGCATAAAATATTCTTTATTGTAGCATTGTTGCTGTGGTTTTAATTGTCTTTATTGTTAGGAGATGTCAGAAAATGGTTACCTTATTATTATTATATTTATTGCAATTTAAAAAGAGTATCATTAAAGTCTTAAAGAAATAAAATATTATGGATAGCCATGTAGAAACCATTGGAATGTTTGATAGTTTAGGGCAGTTCCCAGATTATCCTACACAAGATCCTCTAACCCTTAATTTAGAGGGTGAGTTATTAAATGAAAATATAAATACAAGTGTTACTAGTTCAGGAATTATTGGAGTTGATAGTAATTTGATACAAAATATGATGGCAAATTTCAAGAGCATGTTTCAAGATTTTAGAGAGGAATTAAATTTAAAATTAGATAAGACTAGTGAAGAAGCTAGTGAAAATTAAATTTGAAGTTTGATTAGCATAAAGAGGAATTAAATTTAAAGTTTGATCAGCAGAAAGAAGTTAGTGAAAAATTAAATTTAAAATTTGATCAGCAGAGAGAAGAATTTAGGAGAATTAGGGAAGAAGATAAAGAAGAATCTCTGAAATTTAGAATCGAATTTCAAAAGCATTTTGAGAAAATAGATAAAAGTTTAATAATTACTGACAAGAGATATCAGGATTTAAAGATAGATTTTGAGGAAACTCTTAACAAAACTGGGCAAAATATTCAATGTCAGTTGGATAAGGTTAAGTCGACTGTCCAAGAATCCAAAGAGGAAATAGGATTTATGAAACAGGAGTACCAGGGCCAATATAACCTATTGTTGAATCAAGTTGAATTAACCTTAGCACCTAATAATTAGGTTCATAAATATATGGAGCAAGTAAAGGAGTTGACTGATAAGATGGAGGAACAAAGAATAGGTCAGGATAAGGTAATCCAAGGAATAGGGAATAAGTTCAGTCAAATGCAGGAAGAAATAGAGAGCTGGAAGAATGATGTTAATGTAAAGGTTAAATTACTCTTGCAGGATTTTACCAAAGAAGTAGAAGTGGTTAAAATTCAAATAGAGAAAAGCAAAACAGTGATAAATGTTGCTAGTGTAAATCCTCATTTAATAATTGAACAGACCGATAAAGAAATGGGTTTATTTTATGGAGAAGATGAAGATCAACAAGAAACTGATGGAATAGTTAATCAAAATATTGAAGTAGTTAATATGGAGATAGAAGACAAAGAAGTTATACAGTCTGTAGAAGAAGTTAGGATAGATGTAGAAATAATTAAAGAATATATGGTATTAAGTAATAATGAAGTGGGTAAAATTAATGTAAAATTTAAGGACAATTTCAGAGACATATTTAATTTGTATATTCATAAAAAAGTGATAAACCCAAAAATATATTTGAAAAAAGTTAAAAGCAAATTCAAGAAAGAAAACCAAAAGTTGGTTAGTATTATTAATCATAAGATAACTAGAAATAAAATACTGAAGAAGATAAAGACACAAATTAAACTAAAGAAAGATGAAGTAAAGTCTTTTAAAGAAAGGTTAGTTAGGAGAAAAGAAGTGAAAAATGCAAAGGCAAAATTCAAAAGTAATGATATGCCAAATTTTAGGGAAAATTTTAGTAAGGAGTATTGCTTTAATATAATGAAAAGTAGGAACAAAGAGTTTAAGTCAAGAGGTATTTACAATGCCAAAAGTTTAATACCTTATCCCCCAAAAAATTAAATTTTGTAAAGCTAGTATATTAGTTAATAATGCAAGTTAGAGTCAATGTTTGTCAAACATAGCTATTAATTATTAGTGGTAATAAAAAAAAACATATATGTTTAAATTATAATTAGTGTTATTTTTATAATATTTTTTTCTTTAATGGGGAGAAAATTGTACCTAACTGAAGTGTCACTTAGTTCCAAGAAGTAATAAAGGTTATCTTAGCTTAACCTTTTGTTAAAATTTTGGATTTAAAAAAAAATAATGATGATAAAAATGGTAATTAAACTAGTTAATTATTAAAATAGGATAATCTAAATATTTTTAATAATATTAGTTGGTTTGATAAGCGATATTAGGTAGTAATTTAACATAAGCAAATGTTAAAAAATAATTGTGAATTGATAAATAGTATTAAATGTATTCTAAAATAACTATTGTATAATCCATTCTAATGTCTAAAGAATAATAATAAAATATTATTATTAAGTTGGAATAAGTAAGTAATAAATTTAAAAAAAATGATATGTAAGTTTTTTATTAAAAAGAAATAAGAATATTTATTATTAGTTTTATAGTTTAACATTCCAGTTATAAAAATTATTTAGATTAAATAATCATTAACATTTTATTGTTGTAATTTTAAAAATAATTTTAAACAATTAATGTAACGCCAGACGTATGTGAGAATATGTGCATGCAGAAGCATGGAAACATAAGTATAAAAAATAATTTAACTCCCATATTGTTTAAAATAAATAAATAAAACAAATGTGTGGATACAATTATTTCAATGAAATATTTATAGGTTTAATAAAGAGTATAACTTTAAATTTTATATTTATTACTATTGTATTGTATAAAATATCATTAAAAAAACTATTGCACAATATTTGTTAATAATAAAATTTTGACTTTGCAGCTGAAGGTCACATGGTATGGGAAAATTATATTGATTACATCACTAGATTGATTTCACAGCTGGGGTTTGTCAAAATATTAAAAATGTAATAAAAATAGTTTTTATTGGTTTTAAAATGAATTGTAGGTGGATGAAAAATTGTGAGATAAAACGGAGATCAAGGTGTCATTTTGGGGCTGACCTTATTTTGATTCAACTGGAATTGGATCTTAAAAGTTTGTTAATAAAAAGTAATTTTATAAAACTTTATATTTTCTAAAAAAATAAAAGTATGTTTAAAATAATTATTTAAAAATCGTCTTGTAAACATGAATTG
This sequence comes from Epiperipatus broadwayi, assembly GCA_028023455.1. Taxonomy (NCBI): domain Eukaryota; kingdom Metazoa; phylum Onychophora; class Udeonychophora; order Euonychophora; family Peripatidae; genus Epiperipatus; species Epiperipatus broadwayi. The sequence continues at coordinate 1,407,947 of JAQFVV010000067.1, read as the reverse complement.
CTGAAGCTAAAAGAAAGGTAATCCATTTTTTCTGACAATTTGAATTTCAGTTGAGGCATAAAAATTATAGTAAAAAAATGTCTTGGATAACTAAAACATTTCACACATTAAATGACTTTAAGTTTTTTATTTTTCTGTACTTGGAAGTAAAGTTAAGGAACGAACTATTAATCATTTCCATAGATAAGTGTTTATTTGTATTAAACTATTTTGAAAGTAAAATGCTAATTATTTTTCCTGTTAGATTAAAAGTATATATATAAAAAAAAAGATATTTTTTTTTTAAAAGCTTAAAAAAAAAACATTATAAATAAGCTGCTACATTCAATTACAGTGAAACTATAAAGGATGATTTTTTAAAAAAAAAAAAAAAGAAAAATTATTACTTATATCTTGACATATATAAAAATGATTTGTTTAGCTAAATGCAAAAGATAATATATACATTTTAAAGGATAATTCTTATTTACACAGTAAGAAAGGACATGTATTTGGAAATAAAACTTTAAAGCAATCTATAATGATTTATAATGAATTAATAGTTATTGAGTACATTATAAATGGTCATACTTGCTAGTTATTTAAAAATAAATTTATGGTATTAATTATAACATATAAATGGAGAAATGTCTTGAACAGTAAAAAAATTTTTACTCTCATATTTAAAAGTAAACAAAGGAAATTAATTTTAAAAATAAATACGTCTTGGAATATTATTAGGAAACTATTTTAAAAACTATATTTTAAAAGAAGCGTTTTCTTAAAAGAGGATAAAGAACTTCAGAGAAAGAAATATATATTATTATTATTATTATATGCAATTTTGAACTCGGGATCCTATAAATAAATTAAAGTGTGTTCAGCTGAAAAATTTATTTTGTTTCATGCTGGCTTAATCTTATTATTTAAGTTTTCTTTTTCAAAATTGTTTTAAAAAAATATTATTAGTGAACTATTGAACATTTTTGTTTGGAAATGATTGCCATGTGTATAAATGTATTAATTGAAGCTTCAAATTCAGACAGTTATCTTAACCTGGATAAATTGTCTACAGATTATGAAATGAAAAAATCATCATGGAGCCAAAATATGAACTTGAATTAATGTATTATTATTATTATTTTATGGTCTGCTTTATTGGTTTTTTAAAAAAAAAGAAACCATAAAAATATTTATGCTATTAAATTTTTATGTAACACTTTTTGCATAAATATAAGGTTATCTAGGGTTATAATTTTAAAACAAAATAGGTTTATTTGAATGAGCAAATGTTTTTTTTCCATTCTTAAGTAGATTTAGTTTATTTATCAAGTATTACACTAGCTACTTTCTATTTAATAATTTTATTATAGAGATTTCAATATCACAGTCTTATTTTCATATAAATGGGATGTTTTACTCAATTTTTATTTTAAATTTACTAAAGAAGTTTATTAGAGAATATCCATTCATTTGTTTTATGAATGTTATATTAAGAATAACTACCAATATTTTATAATTCATCGAGATGTAAATATTCTTGCATTTAATTTACAATTTTAAAAGTCCACTAGTTATGATATTTTAGCATTTAATATTTTGTTATGTGTGAATTGTGCCTTACCTAGAATTTTATATGCATTTAAGTTTAAAGTATATTCTACAGTAGTCATTTGACACATAGTTTGCTTTGTTGGTTCGAACATTGGATATACATTTTGTATTTTATAAATTTCTGGAAAATAACTTAGTTAGTTTAAGTGAAGTATATATCTTGCTATTAGTTAGTCTATGTTAGCCTCAAGAGTTAGGCTTAGTTTATAATTTTTGAATATGCTTATGGAGTCGAGAAAATCCTCCTTTCTTATTGTATTGTATTTCCAAGATTTGACAGTGCTTATTCACAAAAGAGGGTTATTGTATTGTATTTTTCAGTGATGACAATCACATTTATAAGCATTGGAAATCCCATGAGAGCATTGTGCTTTTCTGGTGCATCTTTTCTGTTCCCAGATACACTGTAGATGAATTCCAGGTATCTTTGTTTCTGCCTCAATGTTAGGTATTATTGAAAGACACCACATTCTTTTCCAGTTCTGAGGAGCCTAGTATTTTGTATTTTTTGCCTATCATTCACGATGACTTAATGCTAATTCCACCACAGTAGGTGATGTTGCATTTGTATTAGATTTGTGATGACAAGATATGCTTGTTTGAGGAAATGTATTTCTTCAGGTAGTTGTAGCTAATTTAAGGCTCATAGGTATATCAATATTTGAATTGTGTCGCTATGATAGTTTTATCAGGCAGAAGCTAACCAACAATAAGTTATATTTATTTTAAAGTATGTTAAATATTCATAAGGTATACGTGGCAATTCACTCATAATAATTTAATATTTTCATCCAGAATTTTGCCGCTGGATTTGTAAGTCTGTTACATCATTATCTTTAAAAACATTGAGGGAATAATTTTATGTGGACTAAAGTTATTTAAAAAAAGTATAACTGATCTCTGATGAATGATTGTTTCATTTTAATATTAGCTTAATCTGATTTAAATCTATCTCTAGCTGTGATATTAATTATATCCGTGAAACTAGTGATGATATTTTAAAAAAGTATTGTTGAATAAGCTTACTCCAACTTAGCATTTGTTAAGTTGAGGGGTATAAAATTAAGCTTAGGGTTTTCAATATAAACATAGTTCTGTGTGTTATTCTGATTAGTAGATGACACAATAATGTTATTAATTAGTCTAATAAAGAAGAATAGTAGTGTGCTTATTATGTACATGAGATAATTAAAGTTTAAAATATATTTTTGAGAAAAATATAACTATTAAAAGAAAGTAACAGTGAATAACCTTGGTCTGTTATTAAGTGTATTAGTGTAAATTAAATAAAACTGTTAAGATTCCAAATAATTATATAAATTCTTATTGCGGTATTGGCACTGTTTGAATTCTACTACCTTTATAAACATTTCTTCTCATTATTAATAAATCAAATTATTATTATTTCAAAAGTTTTGTTTGTTTGTTTTACTTTTATATGAAAATATATTATTGTCTTGGGTTCCAAGTTCACAAAATCTTAAAATTTTAAAGTGATTGAATCTTCACTTCAGAAATCCACAAGGATATTCTAAGTTAATTAAATATAGTTGATATTGTCTTGAAAATTAAAAAACTATGTTAAAGTAAATGATTCTCACATTGAATCATAAATACAGATAATTGCATTATAGCAGATACAGAATTAAATACTTAGTTAAAAGTTTTTTTTTTTTTTTAAATTATCAGTATATCTTTTCAGACTAAAGATTATGCAATATCAGATTAACAATATTAAGACTTCAGAAGAATATTTTAATTAATATCATTTTAAAAGCTGGACCTTATCTTATATTCACTGCACGTCATCTATCATCTTCTTAAATCTGATATATTTAAAGAATTCTAATTCATTTGCATTTGAGGTCTTTAGTGGTTGTCAATGAGTATGGAAAGGCATTAAAAGTACCCTTGCTCTTTTCTCTGCTCAAGTAATATCTTAGATAATAGGCCATTATTAGTTTAAATGTAAATTGATTCATTAAATTTTATGAATTAATATTTGTTTTGTTTATTATTTTAAGATTGAACATATATAATTATTTTATGGACAGCTAAGATGTCACATATTTATTTATTAATCACAGTAATTCTTTATTAGGCAACTTAACATAAACTTTAATTTTACACGAGAGTGTTAGTTTTACAATCCCTGAGGCGTAAGCTATGAGATATTACTAACAGTTAAATGTATTTGGAATATTTAAATAAAATTAAATTTTTCTAAAGACATTAATAATCATATTTGATAAGAAAAATATTCCAACATATAAATACAACTTTAGGTTAATATGTTTATTATCTAGTTTGATATTGTACTGTCTAGAGCAGAAATTCAAATTCATCGAGTTGTAGTCTGATTTTTATGTGCAGACATTAATTCCATGTGCCAAAGCACTTTCAGGACAGAGAGAGAGAATGACAGCTCACCAATAAGCTTTTAACAAGCAAGCTTTGCAGAATATTCCCAACCCCAGTTTGTGAACTCTATATATAACATTTGTAATACAAGCTTATTAAATTAGGTCATGTGACATCTGACTTTTACAAAAAATAAAATTAGATGTCACGTGATTAAATTTAATAAGCAAATTCAATTATATATATATTCTTAATCAATAGACTTTGAATATAAGGAAAAAGATAAAAATGACAATTTTAAATCTCACACACATTCTTGTGATTTGATAAAGATGATGCTCTGAGGAAAGTATTTGCTAATGTACTGAAATTTGAGCTATTTAGCTATTTTCCTACAAGGAATATTCCAAAAATATAATTATAATATGAAGTCATCATTTATCTGTGAAAATATTAGAATTAATATATATATATATTATTACTATTTGTGGGATATTCTGTGTAGTGAAAAAGCTAAATGCTGACGTTTCAGTACAATATCAAATACCTTCCTCAGAGCGTCCTCTTTCTCAAATCATAAGAATGCACATGAGATTTAAACCGTTTATATCGTTTTCTTTCTCCTCATATTTAAATTCTATTGGTTGAGAAGTTTTAAAATTTATTTTCTCTTCCAATAGCTTTTTCCAAATGTTGTTAATCTTCTTTAATTCACACCTTTCATTTATGCTCTTGGGCCTTTTAAAAATCTCTATAGCTTCTTTTAGCAATCTCTGGTCATATTGTTCAATTTTTGCTAAAATATTTGTTTTTTCAAAATTGATATCATGATTTGTTAATTTTATATGAGAATAAATAGCTGATGAATTGGATTTTTCTCTCACTGCCAGAATGTGTTCTTCCTTTCTAATATTTATTCTATGATTAGTCTGTCCTATATATGTATGTGGACAGACCCTATATAGAATTTCATATACACCATGACACTCCAAAGCAATTTTATCTTTAGAAAGTGGAAATATTTCACAAATTTTTTTATAAGTAGTGTAAATTGTGTGAATATTATTATTTTTTAAAATGTTACCAATTCTATCAGTTACTCCTTTTATATATGGCAAAATTGTCTTAATTTTTGATGTATCAAAATCTTTTTTCTTTTGATATGTATAAGCCCTATTAATAATGTTGTAATTAAAACCGTTATGAAGAAGCATTTTACTAGTAGCAAAAAGGTCCAGGTGAAAATGGCTATCATCAGAAAGTCTCTTAGTTCTATCCAATAATGTTTTTGCTACTGAAAATAGTTGTGCAGGATGGTGATGAGAGGAAAAATGCAGATATATCCCAGTGTGTGTTGGTTTTTTATATATACCAAGGTATAAAGAACCATTTTCCCTTCTTTCAATCAAAATATCTAAAAATGGTAATTGATTATTATTTTCTATCTCCATGGTAAATTTAATATTGTTATAAAAAGAGTTTAAAAAATTAAAAAAGTCATCAAGAGCATGCTTGCCATGAGGCCAAATAACAAAGGTATCATCAACATATCTCAGCCATATAGATGGTTTTTTTAATTGCTAAAGTCAAAATTTTATTTTCCAAATTCTCCATAAAAATAGAAGCTAATGCTGGAGAAATTGGTGAACCCATAGCTAGACCTGATGTTTGTTTATACATCTGCCAATCAAAAACAAAAAAATGTATTCGATAAGCAGTGTTCAATCAAAACCACAGCAAAATTAGGCAACTGAATATTTTTTAAAACTTGAATCGCTTCATTTACAGGTACACTAGTAAAAAGTGAAACAATGTCAAAACTTACCAAAATTTCATTCTTAGTCAATTTAATATCCCGGATAACCTCAAGAAAATGATTAGCATCTTTAACATATGATGACATTGTTGTTAAATGCTGCTGTAAAAAAGAAGTCAAAAAACGAGCTAGTGTCTGTGTAGGTGAACCAACTGCACTTACAATCGGTCTCAATGGAATATCTGGCTTGTGAATTTTTGGTAAACGATATAATTTTGGATAAAAAGAAGATTTTTCTCTGGGAGTAAGCTGTAACTTTGTTTCTAAATCTAGATCAGTAGAATAAATTTATGTTTTCGTTTTCTTTTCAAGATAAGTCATAGGATCTCTATAATTTTTTTTTATAAATATTATCATTTAATAAATCATGTATTTTTTTAAAATAATCAGCCTTATTTAAAATTACTGTAGTATTACCCTTATCTGCCAGAAGAATAGTAATAGATTTGTCATTTTTTAATGCAAACAAAGCTCTTCTTTCAATAATTGATAAATTAGTTTTAGGTGATTTTGCTTTATTTAAAATATCGTATATTTTCCCCCTCACTATATCTGCATCCCCGCAAGGTATTTTTGATAAACTACTTTCCACTCTGCAAATAATATCCTCAAAAGATAATTTTGTTGGTGTTATTGCAAAATTAAACCTTTATTTAAAACTTTTAGTTCAAAGTCTGATAATTTTCTATCAGATAAATTCTTTACTGCGTGCACACTTCCTCATTCAGACAAAGACAAAGTTATCATTTCCTGTTTCTTTTTAAGTAGTTTGTTAAATTTATTTATTTGCCTTCGAAATTTAAAATCATTTTCTTTAGTCACTCTAAAATAAACGATCTTATCACAAATTGACCATAATGTTGGATGAAAAGTATTACTTAATAAAAGGTGGAGTTGTAACAATTTTTTATCTAAAAAGTCTAACTTTTTTCTTGTATTTCTAATAAAAGAAGTTAAAAGTATCAAAACTTGCCTTATTCAAAACTGCGTCAATTTTCTTTGTATGCGTATGGAAGGAAATTTTACAACAGCTAGGATAAAGTCCATTTCTTTTACAGTTGAGTAAAAATTGAAGATCACAAACGGCTTTAATTTTCTTCATACACATTCTTTCAAAACACCTCCATTCTGTAAACCAATCTTTCCCGTAAAGATGAATAATGTTAATTCTAATATTTTCACGGATAAAAGATGTCATATTATTATTACTATTTGCGGGATATTCCGTATAGTGAAAAAGTTAAATGGCTGATGTTTCAGTACAATATCAAGTACCTTCCTCAGAGCGTCCTCTTTCTCAAATCATAAGAATGCACATGAGATTTAAAAACGTTTTTATCATTTTCTTTCTCCTCATATTTAAATTCTATTGGTTGAGAAGTTTTAAAATTTATTTTCTCTTCGAATAGCTTCTTCCAAATGTTGTTAATCTTATTTAATTCACACCTTTCATTTATGCTCTTGGGCCTTTTAAAAATCTCTATAGCTTCTCTTAGCAATCTCTGGTCATATTGTTCAATTTTTGCTAAAATATTTGTTTTTTCAAAATTGATATCATGATTTGTTAATTTTATATGAGAATAAATAGCTGATGAATTGGATTTTTCTCTCACTGCCAGAATGTGTTCTTCCTTTCTAATATTTATTCTACGATTAGTCTGTCCTATATATTGTACCGGTCAAAATAGTATGCTCACTTAACAAGATTCAAATCCTAAGCAAAAGTACCTCGAATCCGATCATGCTCGAGATACACAGGTCTGGAGCAGTCCTGAATTCTAACCTATTTGCCTATTCTTCGAATCTCTGACTCAATGAACAACAATTCTGATGACACAGTAAAATTATTTTAAATCCGTGCCCAGAAGCAAAGCAAAGCGGTAGAGCATAAGATCAGAATGATGATGATGATCGAGGTCGGAGTAGCCCAGTTATTACATTATCATAGTTATTTATTAATGCTAAGCTCTTAGCTAAAGAAAATGATTCTAAATATTAACTAGAAACTAATAATTCAATACAAACCAGGATTAACATGAAAATATATATTTAATAAACGCAGAAAACGCATATATATGTTACAAAATTGTTTTCACGCTTGGAGTGATTTTATACATTATGAAAACTTGGGATTTGTTTTATAAAATCCCCATTACATCAATTATTTAATAGATACCATTTTATAGAATGTGTTATAAGTTGTGTGGGGTTAATATGCCAAAATGTGGATGTACAAAATAATCTACAAGATCGGAACAGATTCGGATTACAGGAAGATACACGATAATTTAACGTTAATCATTTTGACAAATAAATATAAATTTACGGTCTCAATCATTTATTTACAATCTTAAAATCATTACATATGTTTGATAAGCATTGTTTGGATATAGCGTCTCTAGAATAAGTATGCATAAGAAACAAACAATGTGCAATATTTACTAGAATAAATTATACAAATTGATTTGCGTCTCTGGGAATCGATAAAGCTTTTTAAAGGAAAACAGTTTTTAGATCAACATACTGAACGTATTTTACGAAATGAATCTTTATCTTTAACACATCATTGCGACTTACTAAGATTAGACAGACGGATGATCAAATTAAAGAGCACAGTAACGGTACTAGCATACAATAACGAAAATAAGGCCTCATGGCGATTATGGATATTTTATCATTTAAAAGAATACTTTGAAACGAACTTAGATTGGATATATCCACGCCTTCTGGCGGAGCGATATCAAGAGAGGGTCTGGGTTTGAGAGCCCAGAATCTGGATGCGCTGTCTTCTGCAGCACATAAATATCATAACCCTTGTAAACTTTACATTTCCACAGGAAGCATTGTACCGGATTGTGAACGATTCTGAGAAGTAGGATGGGAGCTTTAGACGTTCCCAATGACTAAACAATCAAGAAATGGAGAAGATAAAATATCATAATAATGGAAATGTATGCCAGCAACATTATTGGACATGAATATAAGTTTTATAATATAATTTTCAAACTTGGAAATTGTCTAACCTCTTGCGCAATAATCTGTTTTCAATTCTGAGTCATTTAACTAATCATAATGAATAATAACGCTTCTATTTATAATATTATTAAACTAACAACATTTATATTTAAAGAATCGATTCCCAAATACGTATTAACAGGTAGAGTTTGCCTTTCAGGCACCAGCAAAAAGGAATGGATTAATTATATGAAGGTTCACGATCTTTTTAAAATAGAAAATTAAAGCAAAATTCATCCACAGTAAAAGTTTTTAATTTACTTTAAGAATAATGAATTTAAAATGAAACCAAACTCGCGAGCAATTTCTATTTAATATAGACAAAACTTTATTGATAAGTTTTAAATAAAGCCCACCCTTTTCCCAAGTAAAACAATTATTTTCCCCCTTACTCGCGAATTTAGCGATTTTGGCACATTAAAGAAAATAAATCATATCTATACATTAAACAAAATACATGAAATAATAATGGAATCGCACACATTTATATATAATTTAATTAAGCGTGAAAGGTAAGTTAAAATACATGATATTAATAAAAGATTACTGAGAGAGAGAGTTTAAAAGCAAAATTAGCAGAAGCTTATAAAACAATATATAAATTAAGATATGAAGGTTGAACTATAGATTACAAAAGTATTGTCGTATAAAGGCAGTTCTACGTTAAAAGGTTACCTAAGGAAAAGACAGCATAGCAGCGTCATTAGCAATCAGCAGTCGGAAGCAATCATGTTGTATGGTCGGCCGGATGGGACATGGCAATTGATAGGCAGACAGTTCTTCGAGAGAAGAAGAGATCGGTGCTAGATTCCACTACTCACACTCCATCTACAGCACTTGTGTTGGCTTCTTAAAGGTAATTAACTCAACTGATTAAAAAAAACTCCTCTGCACTTAACTAACAACTGAAAGTAAAAAACTCCCCTTTCCTCTGTTCTGTGGTTCCTTTTATAACCTTTCAATACTGCCCAGAATTCAATTTCATACACCACCCTTATCTCTGTAATCCTTTTAAAAACAACATTTAATTAGTAAAATATTTTCAATAGATAAGGCTTGAAATACCCCTTTTAGCTGTTTTGAAAGATTTGAAAACAACTGATAAACAATTTGTTTTTCGATTGTAATTAAGATTTATAAGTTTTAATTATAGACAACGATCTGACTAGTGATAAAGATAATTTCAATATTTCAAGCCTTCCCCATTTTTCTTTGTTGTTACATTGAATATACACAGATATAAAAATAATTACAAATATCTAAGCAAATGTATTTTTATAGCAATAAAACTATTGCTTTAGTCATAATATATATATACGCATCATTCAAACTACTGTTTCATTTTTACTAAACAAAATTAATTTTACTCATCTTTAGAATGATTTGACATACAGTGTGTGAGTGAATAGCATATATTTATAGCAGGGTCTGAATTGCGGGCCCCATAGGAGGTTAGTGTAGATGGTTAAGCATGAAGCTCAATGATGATTAGACATTGACTGCTTCAATATGTATGTGGACAGACCCTACATTGAATTTCGTATACACCATGACACCCCAAAGTAATTTTATCTTTAGGAAGTGGAAATATTTCACTATTTTTTTTTTTTTTAAATAAAACATAATATATACATTTTTTTCAAATTATATGATATTTTTGAAATAGTAATGTTCAGAATAGATAGAAATATAACATCAGTAATAAAAAAAATAACCTTTTAATAATTAATGGGAAATATAAAATTGAAGAATGAGAAATAGGAGATATTAATTATGAAGAATAGGAGAGAATAGATATTTGGGGATTAGATTAGAGACAAAAATTAGTATAGTATTGGTTAATATTCTATCCTCTTTCTGTGTAACAAATAGAATATATGTAGAATAATTTTAAAAGAAATTATAATCCCCATTTTAAAATTTGTAAGACATTTTATATTCTATAAGACAATCAGAAACCCTTAGAGAATTAGATAGTTAATTATTGGAAAATTAAGTGTGGTCAGCAAATAAAGTTATACAAAAAAAAATGGTTTTACTTTTTAAAATTTGTCAAATTAAAGCAAATTAAAAATCTTTGCAAAGCTATAATATATGAATAAGAAGGATTATAAAAAATAGTATTTAATTAAATTATGTGGAATCATTAATAAATACCATTAGTTAGAAGGATATTAAAATATATAAAGGAAGTAAACATATTTTATTTTTATGTATTTGTATTTAAAATAATATACATATGTAGATAATATATTTCAAAAACAAAACTTTGATGGATGGGAAAAGAAGATAAATATATTGGTAAGAAAAACAAGGTGAATTATAGAAATTGAACATAAATAAAAAGTAGTTTTGAGTTATTTAAGAATAAAAATATATATTTTTTAAAACGAGAATGATAGTTTATTATTATTTAGATATTAAAGAAAAAAAATAAGATAAAATATTTGGCTAGTAATTCTTATTTACATGGAGAAGCATTCTATTACACTTCAATATTTATTTTTATATAGCCATGAAATTCATTAAAATAACAGACACAATTTTTGGAGGAAAATGTTCTCTTTTGTTACGCTGTAAATTTTCACACATGCAAAGTGTTATTTGTGCCTTAATACTTTTATAAAAACAAATATGATTTAACATAAATCATTGAAATTCTATTGCTGTTATTAGATCACATGGTTTCAGATAAAAAAGCCTGTTATAAATGGATATTGCCTTGCTACATCATATCTAAAATATTAATCAAATTATTGTGTAAAAATTCTCATTATATTCATATGAAAATCACTAAATTGTGTGTGTGTGTGTATATATATATTGTACCAATATTGAAATTGGCACATGATGATTTTGCCTAAAAGATTATTAAATAATAAATAAGTTATAAAAATCTAAAACGTTTCTTTAAGTAAACAAAATCAGTTTGCTGTTAAAAGTAAAATTAAAAGTTTAAGAGTTTAATACAGTTTGTTTTCGAAAAAGATATGAATCAAATAGTTTTCCATCACTAGTTTTTGAAATAAAAAACTACAATTAATTAATCAGAAGGGGAAAGGGGTGTTTCGTTAGAAAAAGTCAAAGTAAAAGTTTTATAAAAGGAAATAAACAGTTTTCTTATTAGTATTCGTAAAATATAAATAATTTAAAGTTAAAAAAAAATTACAAATCTCTTTTCATTTGAATTAAAGAAAAAGTAATCTTAAAACTAGTAAAATATATGTGCGTATATATGTGCAATTGTCAATAATAGAATAAATGTATGCGTAAGAAATGTTATTATAAATAAATGAAAGTTAAAGAATATTATCATTAAACAACACATTTTTCATGGCTATTACTAATTAAACAATCTTCCAAAACACATTGTCAAAGGATTATCAATGAAATTTTAACAACAGATATTGCCGGAGAATATCGAAAAGAAAAACACTTTGCAGGTATAAATAGGAAAATTTTATCGGATGATGAGTACAGTTCAAAAATTAATTGAGTCAGTTAAGTCAAAAGAAGACCATCAGTTGAGTTAATTGTATCCAGACACAAAATGTGGTGCTGAGCAGTTTTGGGAAATTCACACCTCTCCACAGCCTGATGTCCGATGAAAACAACAAGATCTGCCCATGAAATAATGTCAGCATAACATCTTATAAAATCTCCATCAGTATCTAATTGTCTCCAATAGTAATGATTGTGAATAATAAGAAAACTCATCAAGGAAATGCCCCAGCTGGCTGGAAGAAGCAGAAAACAAGAAGAAAACAAAGTTCTAAATCTACGTTCAAAATCCTAGGTAAAACATTTGCTTATTTTTGTTTATACTGTAATAGCCATTGCATTGCATTAATTTGTGTGAATCCTCCAAGAGTCTAATTATATGAACTCTATATCATACATAAAATGAACTATTGATATGTGTGTTTAAGTTTCAAATTCTATGTAATACTTTATTATTATATATGTGAGTGTATGAGTTAATATGTGTGTGATCATTATGTCAGTGTTATTAGTTAAATTAGATAAATACCAGTGTTTTATTATTAAAATCTACAAGAATATTTAAACTAGTTTAGAAATGTTAATTTAAAAATATGCATGTGTTTTATTAGAATTATAAAATGTTTAAAATTAGTAAATGTTAGTTAATAAATTGTCTTTAAAATTAAACTTTATTTGTCGGTCAAATCTTTTTATCAATTCCTTCTATCAATTCTTTTATTAATTCTTTCACCATTAGTTATGTATAATCTGTTAGTGATTACAAATAACTGAGCTAGTCGTGAATATTTAGGCGTTGAGTTAGTGGCCATTGCTCAGAGTGCATTATTTATTCATTCTTGAATAGATAGCTGGCACCCGTGTTTATACACAAACAAAAAAAAGTGCTTTGAATGTGGTGTTGAACTCAACAGTCAAGAAGAAGTTATGTCCTGGAAATGTAATGCTAGTTATATATTTTATAGCTATCGTTTGGGCATACATGCTCTCTGAGTATGTTCTACTCTGCCTAATAGGCTGGTGTTTCGATGAGGACACATATTCGAACCCGGTACAATATATATATATATAATGGAAAAATATGATATCTTCTATTTTACAAAAAAACTTTTTTATCAAATTTATTTTTCTAAAAAGAGGATATAATTTGTACAAATGTCTCAAAGCAATCTAAAAAGTTTTAATGGTCAGATTTATTTTTAGAATGATTTTTTTTTTTTTTTTGTAATTTTGATTGAATACTTTTAAATGGTTTTTTTTTAAATTTTCATTTTATAATTTATAAAATATTTAATATTTTAATAATATAATACATAATCAAAAGTTTAATTTAATAATGATAACTCACTATATCTTTTTTTCCCAAATGATTCGTGACAAAAATTTGGGAGGGGCAGATAATATTTTTTATAGTAAATTAAATACTTTTGTCAAATCTTACAAATAAATAAGAATATTATTAATAATAAAACACTATATTACATAACTGAATCTCTTGAATATTTAAATGGCATATTTATAATTATAAAAAGCAGAATTTATTCATCTCACTGAATGGAACACTTCTTAGTTTAATCTGCACGCATTTTAAGCATTATTTTTTTCTAACAAATTAGTTTGTTTTATTGTATGATTGAAATAATATTAACATAATCATTGGTTTCAAGTCAAACTTTAATATTCTTTGATAATTTTCTTGCTACTCATCAAACTAGTAAAAAGAATTACCTACAGCATATTTCAGCAAGTAACTATATTTTTATTCATTCCTTAAATGACCAAATTTCTCATTATTGATAAAATATTACTGATTCAAGAATTTTGACTTATTTTCAAAGATTTTAATTTTCTTGTAAATTTGTCCAATATGATTCTTAATTGTATTATGACTGTATGTTTTTCTATAGCTGTTTAAAATAAGATTTGTATGATTTTATATAATTAGCTGTTAAATCTAGTTTTTATTTTAAAAATATCTTTATGTGTTTGTTTTTTTACTTATAAGTAATCAGTTGCAATCAGACAACATGTAAACAATCCCAAAATCAATAACAATCAACAATTTCTTACTGTTGTCCAGCAATCTCCTTTTAACAATTTAACTTTTGTTGGTTAAAAGGAGATTGCCTTGACAACAGTTTGAAATTGTTGATTGCTAATGACTGGTTTTTAATGATTACTTATAAACCCAATTAGCCTTGAGCATTATTACACTTATTATTTAAGTAATATTTTGAGTGCAATTTGAAATTTATAACTACAGTTTATAATGTTATAATTGACTATTAATTATACTATACATTCAGAATAAGTTATATTTACTTGTTTAAAGAAGTTTATTTAAACTTCATTCTATCAATAATTTCAATCTCTGTGGTCAAGTTACAATACTTTGCATATATAAGTATATTAGACCAGAAATAAAAATGACATACTACATTTATTGTTAAAAGGAGGTTGCCTTGATAAAAGTTTGAAATTGTTGATTGTTATTGATCTTGGATTGTCTAAGTATTGATTGTTTTTCTTTCACAAAGACAGATAATATGCATTAGGATATGTTATCTACAAATAAACACATGACAAATTAGGTTAAATCATCCTAAGTATTTATTTGAGGAATGTGAAAAAAATAGATGAATTAATGTTAAATGGAATGCAGTAATATTAAACAATATTATTTTTATGTTTTTTGTTAATAGTAAAAGAATTAAAACACATCTTGATGAAATATTAGAAATCAAAAATTTTCTTCCATACATAAATAAGAAACTTGGGAGATATAAATGGTTTTGCTATCATAAAGTATGAAGTCATTAGTTTCACAATTGTGATTGTGAATATGTGAATCTTATTACATTCCAAAGTATATAAAGGGTTTCACAAGAATGAATATTTAGAGTTACTATATAAAATAGAATAGAATGCAATATATGTAAATACATGATACTTTTATAGTGCAAACACAAGACTTTTAAGTGTTCTAATTGATTTGAATCTCATAAGAAGGGACTAAAGACTCAATCCATCATTGTTATTTTTAAATATGCAAAGTAGAAGTGAGATAATATAAAGAAAATTTAATCTTGTGCAAGAGAAAATCATATAATGATAGTGAAGAAATTTAACTTCTTGTCTTCAGTAGATGATAATGATTAGACAATGTTACTTGAGTAATCTATAATTACAATGATTCAATTTTTTTTATTTTTCCATTGTAGTTAAATTATATTTGAATTTGATTGCTTATATTGTAAAATTATTGCATACTTATATAGCAGTTACCAAGATAAAGCTATGGTGTAAGTTAGAAAGGAATATGGATCTTGTAAATGTAGTTTCTGGTAGTAATTATAATAAAATTTGTATTTTATGATATCAATATACTATATTTTGTTTGGGATAAAGAAAATTAATGCATTATAGATAATTCTCTAAATCAGTACAATGTAACTATTAATTTATATGATAAATTTGTAATCAGGTTAAACCTAAAATTCATAATAGGTATGATTTATACTGCAATCTAGTTTTACTAGTATTTGGTAAACTAATTGATGTTGTTTATATAATTAATATCTTAGTAAGTATTAAAGAAATTCATTATTCTAGAGACCATAACTGATGCATTTTTAATTCAAAATAAGAAAAATAGACAATGTATACTTTATTTTACCTTATTTTTTTAAAGGACATATGTCTAATAATTAGTTTTTTTAATATTATGGGTAAAAAGTTTTGTTTGTTTCATGTTTCAGCTAATAGTTAAAGTTAATTAATAAAATGTTGAATATTTATTCAGTTCTGACTAGAAGTTTCATATTCTAAGAAAATAAAAATAAAAATCCCATTGTTATTTATTCAGAGACAAATATAAAATAATCATTTTTTGTGTGAAATATGGGTTTATGAAAAGATATATACCATGTGAACTATGCAAATATGTGGAAAAGAAATTTTATTTAATAATTTAAAATAATGATGCCAATGAATGTGGTGTTTTATTATTATCATTAATTAAACACATTATTAACTTTTTTTTTCAAATAAAAGTTCATTTTGTAAAACTCTAATTACAAAGTAATTTACCTATAATTGTACAAAATGTTTTCTTAATTGATATCAATCTAATTGATTTTAGAATATTTATGTATAAATAAATGATATTATAACTTTGTTAAATATTTGTATTTATAAACAGCAAAATAATTTACCATTCTGTTGATGTGCCGACAAAAATAAATTCGTGTCATTCATAAATCAGATTCAGATTGGATTATCATTCTCAAAAAGAAAAGTACTAAATTATAAGTTTATAAAAATGCATTGCAAATTACATAATGTTTTATTCAAGAAGATGGAGTAGGATACTAACTGATAGTTTTTTCTTTCATCTCTTAGTCAGACATTAATATGAATAACTCAAACTGTCAATTGCTGCAGAAAAGGATCATTATTTTTCTCTTACGCTTCATAAAGGCCTGTTTAAAATTTAAGCATCATAATTGAGAAAGTCATCTCCTACTGTTTATTATTTTTATAAGAAGTTTAAAGAATTTAAGCATCATAATTGAGAAATTCATCTCCTACTGTTTATTATTTTTATAAGAAGTATAAATAAATTACAGAAGGAAAACCAAACTTATACTGATAAATAAAGCAAAGTAAACGAAAACAATTTATAAATCTTCATCAAATATTTTTTAATTGTTTCTAATATAAACAATTTTATACAATAATTAATTACTGATAATTTAACTTATTATAAATTTTTAAACAGTATATAAATGGATAAATTGTTGATAAAATATGTATTAAAATGAACATTTTAAAATGTTTTATTAGAATATTCATAATATAATAAGAGTGTGATAAATAATAATTTATTCTTATTTACATGAAATATAATGATGCCATATTTTAGTATTATTGTAATATATATTTTATATTATCTAAATATACATAGAATTGCTTATGTGTATATTCATTAATTATTTATAAGGTTGAAATTTATAATGATGTTTGATTGCTTGGGTAATCAGAAGTATTTATCTTTTGATATATTGTTGGTAGCAGGTGCAGTTTCTTGTTTTGTATATATAATTATTTAGTTTGTAATAAATATTTTTATCAGAGCACAGGTGATTTCTTTATATATTAGTAAATACAGCTGTAACAATAAATTACAGTTAGTATTATTCAAATATTTCTTTTATATATGAGATATTAAATATAGCTGCTATTAATGTCTTTACTTTAAATGGTATTTTTAGTATTAAGTTTATTTTATCTTTGAGTCATTTTAAAATTGTTTTCTCTTAAGAGCCAATAGGTTCCTCTATTTCCGACAGTATATTAATGTTGTCTTCATTCAACTTGGCTATATGATATGCATTGCTTGATTTTTGTATATGAATTAAGATGTCAATAGTTAATAAAACATTATTTTTATTAATATTAAATTAATTTTGTTTGCTAAATGGATATTCTTTTTTATTTTCTTATATATAATTATTTAGGAAATTAATTAAAAAAGTATATAAGAACAAAACATTTATATGATCAAAATTCTACATTTATCGTATATACTTTATTATAAAGAGTTTCTAATATTCATGACCACATGATTATTTAAAAAAAAACTTTGTATGATTAATGGGTTTTTGTGTAGCTATGACTTGTCTGGTAAACATAAAACATCTTTCTATATTATTTGGTCTCATTAGCTATAAACGTTAGATAACAATTTGGTAGATTTATAAGCTAGTGGCAACTTCTGGTAGTTTCACAGAAAACTACTTTATTCTTTTTGGTATAGATATATACTTTTAATATTATATTGTATAAGAATAAAATATAATATATACGTATAAGTTAAGAACACATTTTGTAATTGATAAAAAGAGAGATAGAGGATGGAAGGAAGAGAGAGAGAAAAATGCACAGAAAGAGAGGTAAAGAAAGAAACACACAGTGGGAGAGAGAGACAGTGACAGAAAAATAAAGAAAGAGAACAATTTATTGATAGAGAAAAATAGTTTATGCTGAAAAGTTTTTCTGATTTAAATTTACTATTTTGCTATTCTTTCTTCTTATCATTTTTCAATAAAGACTTCATGTAAACAATTATACATACATTTTTTACAATTTTTATTTTTCAAGATAAAAAACTATCAGAAAACCGTTAGACATCATAATAGTTAAATAAAAAAGTAATATTTCTTCAAGTTGAAAATGTATTTACATTTCTAAAAATATAGTGCTCATTTTATTAAGGTATTTACAAAAAGTTTGTAATTTTCTATTACACACTGTATTCGTTTTTAGTTTATTGTTCATTTTTTATTTATAAAAATAAAGTAGTAGTAGTAGTAGTAGTAGTAGTAGTAGTAGTAGTAGTAGTAGTAGTAGTAGTAGTAGTAGTAGTAGTAGTAGTAGTAGTATTGTTATTATTATTATTATTATTATTATTATTATTATTATTATTATTATTATTATTATTATTATTAGACAAACAATTTTCTGTAGTAGTTATAAGTTAATGAATTTATATGTGTATGAGAATAATCAAATAAAAAGTGATAAATGGCTTTAAACTTTTTTTTGATATGCTTTTTAGGGTATTTAAAAAAAGTCAATTGCAAATTTATTACTGGACCTTTTTGTGTTACCACTGTTTTTTACTTCAAATACAATGGTAACAAAAAGTTGTTAGGGTTAGGGTTTGTGTTGGGGTTCTGTTGTTGGTAAATCACAGAATTGAACAACATGTGCGATTTCCTGCACCATATTGTTGGCCTCATGGAATGTTATGAATAGTATGGTACTTGAAGTGTTACCTAATTTCAACTGCCTTTACACATCTATCTGGAAAAGATTTTGCCATTTAAATCTTCAATACAGAATGGTGTAAAGAGTCGAATAATTATTACTTAAGAAAATCTGAATATTTCAATACTTTAAAAAAAAATTCAATAAAAAACACATTTCCATCAAATTCAAATACACACACCCTCTCACCAAGCCATAACAATTGTATAAACTGTACAAATTGTGCAAAATTTATTTGCTTTGATGTGATAAAGTGGCCTGCATTTTGTAACACAACACATATGTTGTATTATAGTTCAACGCAGGTTCACATACAAGCTGTACTGTGATGTGACAAAGTGGCCTGCAATCTGTAACACAACAAAAAAGTAGTATTATAGTAAATGCGAGTTCAAACATGTCAACCACCAAAATGGCATTTTATGTGCTTTAGCACATAAATGGTGCCATCCAGTGGTGTCTCTGTCTATAAAACTACAACCATATATATTATCCTTTATATATATATATATATATATATTAGTATCATATATATATATATATATATGAACTAACTAAAGGAAAAATAAAAAGTAATAATAATAAATAATATAGATAAATCATTTGCAACCATTATCAATCCATTGTAGGATGAAGGTCTCTCCAAGCTCCAAGTTCAATCCATCTTCTCCAATCTCTAGCCTCTTTACTCAATATCATGCCAACATTCTATCTTATTTCATCCCTCCATCTTTTATGTGGTCTCTTTCTTATTCTTTTATAATATCTTGGAATCAAGCTTAAGGTTTTAATTGTTCATCAATTATTATCTCTTCTAGCAAATATCCAGCTCATCTCCACTTTACCCTTTTAATCTTTCAGTGATGCCAGTAACACCTGTTTGTTCTCATATTTATATATTCCAATTTTGATCTCTTTTTTAATTCTAACCTGCAACTCTCCAGACTTCCTTGAGTTGTCTGAAGCCTCTGTATTAGTCTTTTGTTAAGCATCCAAGTCTCAGATTCATAAGTAAGATCTCACAAAGGACATTTATTAAAAACCATCCTTTTAAAAAATACGCATATTACTTTTTTATTCATATTAAATTATTTCTACCAAAAGCACACCAATCAAGTTTAATTCTGAGATTAATTTTATACATTATATTTCAATCTGCAGTAATAATCTGATCAAGGTAATTGTAGTTGTTAACTTCTTTTAACTCATCAATTAATCTTTATTTTCATCTTCTGAGAAAATTCTTTGAACATTGCTTTTTTGCTTTTTAACATTTCCCTTTAGTCCTACATTTTTACTTTCATCTGATAACTCTTGCAACATTTCCTGAAGCTCTAAAGCATTAATATCAAAAACAACTATATCATGTGTAAAATATAAATGACTTAAATTATCTCCATTTATTTTTACTCATTTAGCTTCCCATTTTGGCTACAAAATACTTTTTACGGTATTGCTGTAAAATTTTTGAAGATAGGGAGTCATCTTGTCTTACACTCTTCTCAATGTTAACATTTCTAGTTCATTATGTAAAGTAATTATAGTGTTGCATTTTTAAAAATATTCTTCAGAATATGACAATATCCTGGGTCTATATCTTGATGATCCAAGAATTAAATCATTAAATAAATGCTTATTAAATCAAGTGCATTTTCAATATTTATAAATCCAAAGAATAATGGAATTAATGTTCATTGTTTTTTTCTATAACTTCTCTCAAAACTTGGATATGATCTACTATTATAATATCACTTTTAAATCCAGCTTCTTCTTTTGGTTGGTTTAAATCAATATTCTCTGTTGACAAGTTGCAATTATCAGGGTAAAAATTTTGTATAAAAGTGATTAAAGTCTGATAGGTGTGTAATTTCTAATATCTTCTTTATCACCTTTTCAAAATATTAATATTATTATTGCATTCTTCCAATACTTTGGTGCATCTTTATCATTTAATCATTTAGTATATAACATTACCATATTTTTCTATTTCTTCACATACTTCTTTTAATATATCAATTATAATTCCATAATTACCTTGAGCCTTTCCTTTCTTCATAACTTTAATTGCATATCTCACTTGATCATATAAAATTCTGGGCAATTTAGAAGGTATAGTAGATGCAGGAGGTACTTGTTCTTTATTACTCTATTTCAAGATATCATCTCTTTTTTTAATAATAATTCCTATTTTTTATTAGTGATATAAGTTTTCTACCAGTAGCAAAATGTTGTTTTATAATCTTGAGATTTTTATTATTTTCTACATTTTTCCTTGCTAGTTCATAATTACACTTTTTTATATCATTATCACCTCTTTTTTGCATCATTTAACAAAATTTGAGATATTCAATCCTTCTTAATGCATCACATTTCTTATTTTCTTCATAAATTTTTAGTCTCAGAAGAAATTTTATTGATCAATTGCTGCTTTCTCTGACAGCTATTTTCGTTGCAGTTTTTAAAAGTGTATTAGTTATTTTCTTATTAATTTCATTCAAATCTGAATCATGTTCAAAATCTACTAACCATTGAAACTGATTTGCAAGTTTTAATTTTAATATTTAATATAAGTTAAACAAAACATTTTAATAATTATGGATAATTGCTTTGTAAAAATGATGGTTATTAATGGCAGAATAACAAATATAATATACTTTTAATAAGGCCATTGTTTTTGTAATAGTTGTTTGCTTTATCAAATATTTTTAAGATTTAATTTAAATTAAACTAAAAATTTTAATATTCTATAAATAAATGTTAGAAATTCATGATAGAAAAAAATATTTGGAACAACCCAGAATGTTTGATACAGTTCAGAAATGAACCAGGCAAACTATTGTTAATGATAAATTAAAATTTAATGTATTGAATATATATCTGTTATATTTGTTATGTAACAGTTATGAACAACGCTTAATTGTTGTGAATTTGACACATGACAGTCTTACAGAAAAACACACATACATTCACCAGTCAGACAACAGAAAAAAATAGGGATTCTATATATATATATATATAAGATATGATTAAAAATAAAATAATAATAATATTTATATTTAATAATAATAAAAGTAATTATATGTGTAATTTAATAAAAAAATATATGTAACCAATTAAATTTTAGATTTGAAAATGACCTATTTTTTAAATATTATTATATCATAAATTTAGACCACTTTTTTCACTGTACCTTTATTCTAGATTTTAAATTATTCTCATAAAGTGATCAAAAGCTTGATAAGATTGTAACTCTGCATCAACAAGTTAGTTCAATTTATAACGGTAAAAATATTATGTAGAGTGAAGTCCGAAGATTTGCAGTGAAATACAGTTTCCATACAGATAAATATTAAATGCTGAATTTACTTTCAGATTTGACATGTAATTGTATTGTTTATATATTAAATAAATTATAAAAACACTACATAATTTCTTAAAAATCAAACAAATTATGAGAAGTTATAAATAAAAAAGTGTTAAATAAATTACCTTTAAAGGACTTCTATAAAACTTTTAAAATTATTTTAATTAGTTTTTATTTTTTTATTTTTTAGTCATGAGAAAAATATTTTAATTCTATAACCGTGAAATGAAAAATTTTAAATTAATTGAGTATTTTTTTAGATAATACTTTTTTAATCAATATAAATATTACACTTAATAATATATATTAACAATAAATAACAGATAAATGTTTATATAAGAAATGGGTATATTAATATTCACCAATGATGAAGCAGGACCCCAAAAATATTTTAATTATGAAAAGGCAAAATATTTAAAATTATTGCAAATAATTTTTTAAATATTGAAGTCCTAAACTGCATTTCATATTAAAATTACTGGATATTTGTTGCATTTTTTAGCAAATTTTAACATGTTTTTATATCTGTCTTATTAAATGTGGTTGTGAATAGTTTAGCAATAGTGGTTGGATAGCGAACTCAGAAGCTAAAGGTTTAGTAATGGATTGTTTTCTAGTTGACTAAAGTAAAAGCAATATCAATTATGCTAATTATGTAAATACATTTATGATAACATTTTTATATTAGTGCTTAAATGGTATGTAACTTCCTGAGCAACACACTTTTTTATTTATTTATTTTTATTAAAGTAGTTTTGTAATTAATATTTACGAATGTAATGTGATTCTGTAACGCAAATATTTAGTATAATAACATATTACATTTTCAAAATATAACCTTTGTTACATTAGTATTCTTATTCTAGTGAATGATTAATTCAAAGAAATTGTAATGTAAATATTGGAAAATTCGTAATAAAACATGGTAAATGATTATGGAGAAATTTAATAAATTTGTGGCTATTAAGTCATGCATTAAATTAAAAAAAAAATATTACAATCCTGTTTAAGATACACAGAAATAGACAACATCTAAACCAAAAAATCAAAAACAAATCGAAGTAAAATGAAAAATGACATTTTTCATAGTAGGTCAGCCTAGTAATTAATAAATTTTATAAAATAAAAGGCTAAAATATAATAGAAGTAGAAAGTAGTGTATGAAAAGATAACGGGAAAGTATATTATTTATTGACACCATGAAATAAAAGCTACATATAGGAAAAACAAATCAACAATAGTTTTTAATTAATTATCACATAATAATGCTAAACTTTATAATGTTGCAAAATAAATAATAGCCTTAAATTTTTATTGAGTGGGTACATTGAGAAAAAAAAGATTAATTATTGAAAATATTTTTATTCTGTTTTATTCTAATATAGGATGGAAAATGTTAATTCCTGTCTGAGTAATACTTCACTTTTAAAACATTAATGCATGAGAGCTGAATGTTTTACATTATATGAACCATTTTTTTAAAGCACACTTACAATTAAACCATATAACTTATGTGCTTTGTGTAAATAAATATTATTTAGCATTTTAAAATATAAAATTGTGCTATAAAAATATTAAAGTTTAAACATTACTTAATTTAATAAGATTTATGTAAATGTATTTGAGAAAAATATATTTCTAAATGTGTGTTTAAATAACAAGCAATGAGTTATAGGAGTGTAAAATTTTTAATACTGTTTTGCTTTCACCAGACATATAATTGGAGTTAAGTTCCTTAATTAAATCAGCAGATTAACTTCAAATTTTAATCAATCATTCGTGCCCTTATTTTTTAAAAAAAAATAATTTCATGAATTCTAACAATTTTCATAAAAGAAAAAACTGCAAAACATATTAAAGATGAAGAAAATATGAGCTACTAATGGTATAATTTCAATTACAAAATGAAAGTTAAAAGCATATTGCAGGCTCACAGTGGATTAAGTGCTTCAAGACAAGACAAGTATCAAACATGTATTTTTCTTAATTTGTTTCACTGAACTTTTGTTCTAATTTTTTTTCATGTGCTAATAAAATTATTATTTTTAATTACAATATTATTTTGAAAAATCCAGGCCTACTTTGAAATTCAGTGCATCGTATTTACTTATAATGTATCATTCATTAGTCATTTATACACTAACATATATCATAAGAATTATCATTTTGTTGGGTTGTTATTCACTAGATCAAATGAAAATGAACCATCTGAATAGCTAATTGAGAACAATGATTGTTTTTAAATGATCAAACTGAAATTTATTTATTAATTAGGTGGTCAGACTACTTATGGAATGATATATAATCATAAATAATAGTGTAGTATCACTTCAACATTTACTTATTTCTTAGCAGATGTTTTGTGAAAACTTTTTAAATGCTCTTGTTATTAATATACATATATTTCTGTTACGTCTGTTTGGAAGTTATATCATAGAGACTTAATATTCTAGGAATTACTCTCCTTTTCCAATATAAATTCAAGATTGATTTCTTTGTGAAGATCTAGCTAAGTAAATATTGTAAACATATCCTGAATTATAACTATTCAAATAAAATTTTTTACTTGTACATATATTTATGAATATTATTCATTTTAGGCATATCTATTATAGATATGACAAAATAACCTGAGCTTTGAAATAAAAATATGTAAAAATAAAGATATACATTTTAGTGCAATGTTGTTTATCAAACATTAAAATTCTATTAGTATCTAAGGTTGCAACATACTAAAAATTCAATGATGCAATGTAAGATTAAATTTTACTTCTATTAAACATAATTTTATATTATGTTGGGCATTTTTTATAGTTCATTTGTAAATATTCTATATATTTTTAATTTTATATTGTTAGAGTAATAAATTATATATAGAAAGGTGAATAAAACCTTGACAACAGTTTGAATTTATTGATTGTTATTGAAATTGGGATTGTATTGACTGTTTTTATGATATATATATATAAATTAATGCTAATATTTTCATGAATAAATGATTTCAAATTATTATTATTTTCGGGATATTCCATGTAGCTAAATAGCTGATGTTTCAGTACAATAACAAGTACCTTCTTCAGAACAGCCTCTTTTTCAAATCATAGGGATTTTCCTCCTCATATTTAAATTCTGTTGGTTGAGAAGTTTTAACATTTATTTTGTCTTCCAATGGTGTCTTTCAAATGTTGTTAATCTTCTTTAATTTACACCTTTCATTTATACTCTTGGGCCTTTTAAAAATCTCTGTAGCTTCTCTTAGTAATCTCTGATCATATTGTTCAATTTTTTCTAGAATATTTTATTTATCAAAATTGATATCATGATTAGTTAATTTAATATGAGCATAAATAGTTGATGAATTGGATTATTCTCTGACTGCCATAATGTGTTCTTCCTTTCTAATATTTATTCTATGACTAGTTCATCCAATATATGTATGTGAACAGACTCTACATGTAATTTCACATACACCATGATTCTCCAAAGAAATTTTATTTTTAGGTAGTGGAAATATTTCATTAATTTTTTTAAAAGTAGTTTACACTGTGTAAATATTATTATTATTTAAAATGTTACCAATTTTATCAGTTACTCCTTTTATATATGGAAAAATTGTCTTAATTTCTGATGTATCAAAATCTTTTTATAGGTATAAGCCTATTAATAATTCTGTAATTAAAACCATTATCAAAAAGCACTTTTTAATAGCAGCAATCTCCTAGAGAAAATAGCTATCATCAAAAAGTCTCATTGTTTTATCTAACAATCTTTTTGCCACTGTCATTAGTTTGTGCAGGATGGTGATGAGAAGAAAAATGTATATAGCTCCCAGTGTGTGTTGGTTTTTATATATACCATGGAATAAAGAACAATATTCTCTTCTTTCAATTAAAACATCTCAAAAGGTAATTGGTTATTATTTTCTATTTCCATAGTAAATTTGATATTGTTGTGAAAAAAGTTTAAAAAAATAAAAAAAATAATCAAGAGCATGCTTGCTATGAGGCCAAAATAGCAAAGGTATCATCAACATACCTTAATCATATAGATGTTTTTTTAACTGCTAAAGTCAAACTTTTATTTTCCAAATCATCAATAAAAATAGAAGCTAATGCTGGAGAAGTTGGTGAACCCATAGTTAGACATGATATATGTTTATACATTTTCCCAACAAAAACAAAAAAAAAATGTATTCAATAAACAGTGTTAATCAAAACCAGAGCAAAAATAGGCAATTTAATGTCTTTTAAAACATGAATAGCTTCATTTACAGTTACACTATTAAAAAAAGTGAAATAATATCAAAACTTATCAAATGATCTTTCTTAGTCAATTTAATTTCCTGGATAAGCTCAAGAAAATGGATCACATTTTTAACATATGATGACATTTCTGTTAAATGTGGCTGTAAAAAAGAAGTCAAAAATGAGCTGGTGTCCATGTTGGTGAACCAACTGCACTTACAATTGGTCTTAATGAAATATCTGGTTTATGAATTTTTGGTAAACCATATATTTTGGATAAAAATATTTTTCACTGGGAGTAAGCTGGATCTTCCTTTCTAAAACAAAATCAGTAGAATAAATAAATGCTTTCATTTTTTTTTTAAGGTAAGTCATAGGATTTTTATGAATTTTCTTATAAATATTATCATTTAATAAATTATGTATTTTTATAATAATCTGCCCTATTTAAAATTACTGTAGTAATACTCTCATCTACCAGAAGAATAGTAATAGGATTATCATTTTTTAATGCAAACAAATCTCTTCTTTCGTTAATTGATAAATTAGTTTTAGGTAGTTTGCTTTATTTAAAATATCGCATATTTTCCCCCTCACTATATATGCTTTCCCACAATACATTTTTGATAAACTATTTTCCACTCTGCAAATAATATCCTCAAAAGGTAATTTTGTTGGTGTAATCACAAAACTAAAACCTTTATTCTGAACTTTCAGTCAGTATCTGATAATTTTGTATCTGGCAAATTCTTTACAGCAGGAACACTTTCTCATTCAGACAAAGACAATGTTAGCATTGTTATATATATATATATATTATGTGCCGGACAAAAGCTTTTACTTTTGTCTATCAATCTATTCTGATACAGAGGGCGCCACCAGATCACTACGTATCTGGAAAATTTGTTTACTGTGATCAGAATATGATGATGATGATGATTTGCGCCGACTAGACTCAGGGAGGAACAAGAGATCTTAAAGTGTTTAGACAATTGAGACAAAAGCACAAAGACAAACATCAGCCAAATTAAGTTTAAACATATTTAATAACATTTTATTCAGAGAAGAATAACTTATAAGAAAAGTTTATAATTTATTAACACAATAAATAGGATTAACTCAGGCGTGTACCAGAAATACTTAAGGTAAAGCTATGACAGACCGACTGATCTTCTAATAAACGAATTATAAAAGGGAGGATGTAAATTTCATTCAGCAGAGGATTCACCCAAACATTGGTTCTCACTTTCAGATACTTAAACCATATGCCCTTGAAACAGATCAAAGAAATCCAGCGCCGATGAGCTTTTTGAGGTCCAAAAATTGGTCAGACCCCGAATGTCCTTATATCGGTATGAGCTGCACCTATTACTATGTTTAAAATAATGGTGATTGATCCACCTCAAGAACAACCGAAAAATATGCTTGAAATGGAGTAAAACAATTAAAATTGGTGAATCCCAGCCAAACGATTGGCGAAAATTACTTTAAAATTAATAATTAAAGGTCTCAATAAGGGACAAGTAAATAATTAGAAAAACAGTTACGTCTGCCCCAGCATTTAAAGAAAATAAACTTACAAACAAATTCTGAGTACACGCTCTGATAAATTTAAAGCATACATAATAAATACAAAAATAAATCTATCGGAGAGTGCACATGAGTACGAAAATATTAAAAGTTGTAAACACTTTAGCAGAACGAAAGTATCGCTCACCTGTAATTTAAGAAAGGATAAATTTTATCTTCCTGCTGACGACTTATAAAATTACAAAGAAAAAAACAATTCTAATTTCCGCTTTTAGAGATATAAGAAACGAAATCTCCACCTGCGGAAAATTAGACAATAAAGTTGCCAGCCAAAAGATTTTTGGAGGTTTAGCAATAGGGCAAACATAGAGTTTAAAATTAATTATTGAGTAATAACATAATTGCAGGTAAGCATTTAAAATGCACGACTGCTAAAGCATTTATAAAAAGTGAGGCATAAAATATAAATACTCATTCGTCACTCTCCAATAAACAAAAATTGAAAGCAACTTGGAATCTTAAAACTAAGATTCCAAGACATATTACAAAATATTAGAAATCACAGCAAATATTAAATATGAGGCTATATAAATTACTTAAGCTTATGAATACATATTTATGATTAGACTGAGTGGAGATTTAATGAGAATTAATTTACCCTGGGAAGAATAAAAACGAAAATAGTTACCTTTCGGTAAAAGCAATGTTCACGTAGAGTGCGCACTATTATTTTAGTTCATTTTCAGGTCTTTAGACAGCAAGGTAGATGTAAAGAGGTTCCAGCTTCTTGTAGGTGTTTAAGGCATTACTGGAGCAAATTTGGAAGTCAGGGATCCATCTTTTGTTGAGTTAGCAAGCCATTCAGGTTTTGACAACACGTATAGAATTTTTCATCTTGTTGCAAGCAAAAGGATTTAATAACAGCTAATGTCCTTTAAGAATTTAAATGTCCGCACTGATATAAACTTTCACTTGAGAAACAGCTTGTCTAGTTATGAATAATGAATTAACTCTCCAAATTTTCAGGGCTATTTATATGTTGCTCCATTTCCCACGAAACACTTTCCTTGTTGTCCAATTTCTACGCCTTAGGCAGGGCAAATATTAATCTCCCGCTCAATCTATCTAAGAATTCTACCCAGGGATTATTGAAATGAAAACAACTACATAAAAATCAAATCTCCGCTCTTTAAAATAAAAGCCACAGGAATGTAATTAGCTAGGTTGCTTGTTTTTTTAATTAATTGATTTAAAGTAAAAACAAGCGGTATAAGAAAACTATTTTAAAATAAATCGATAAACATTAAAATGATATAAACACATTTTACATATAAACGCTTGTGTATTTTGATACCCATATTCTTTTTAAATAATAATAAAATTTAAACATATAAGATTTAACAAAAATTAAGTTTAGTGAAAATTAAAAACTTAATCGGATTTCAATCAGGTTCAACTGCCTCAAAACGTGATCAAAAAAAAATCATTCCTGCAACTTTTTTTTTTTAAACTATAAACACTTTAAAAATATTCTTAGAAATTCGGCCGGACGTTTGCCTCGCACTCATGAAAAACAAAACAATATTTCATTTTAATCAAAACCTTTCTCCATTCTCGTAATTTATTAACAAAATCTTTTTTTACTAAAACCAAAAGAAAACGACTGACTAATTTAAATCTAAACTCGGTCAGGTGGTTCCCTTTTACGGGATGTTTGATTGCCTTGACGGTCTACCCTAATAAACCTGCCCATGGTTTCTGTTACTATGTTGCTGTAATCTATTTGAGTTATAAATTTGGCCATTTCCTCAATTGAGTGACTACCATTACTCATCATCATTTGCTGTACAGTAGGTGGCATATTATGATGAATGGTCCATATTATCTGATCATCCGATTGAGGAAACATGGTCAGAGATTTCAATTTTGCCACCTGCCTAAAGAAAAACTGTGCATGCATTTCACCACGGTTAACAGGATACCTCTCTTGTGATATCTTATAAAGTATCCCATCTTGTCTGGCTTCACTCCAGAAGGTCCTCAAAATGGAATGTCTGTAACCCTCAAATGTATGGGGTTTAGTAAACAATGTGCGCCACCAATCCAAGGCTGTTCCCTGCAGATGGCTACCGGCGAGTGTAACTTTATCATCTTCAGACCAGTCGTGAACGCGAAACAAGCTATCCAGACTTTCCAGATGAGTCAAGGGGCTTTCTCCCACCTCTGCTTTAAATACTTCAATAAAAAATTGTTTTTCCCAGAATCTGCTGGTGGTTTCCTCCTGCCTTTTTCTTCCTGAGTTTCTATACTCATTTTCAATCTCAACTAACCTATATTCCAAGCCTTTTGTCATATCTAGACACATTTGTTCAACCTCAGCTTTCAAATTATCTTGGCTTTCTATTCTATTATGAAATACTCTCTCTATCTTTTCTTCTACAAGTACTATTTTCATTTCTAAGTTAGCAGACCTAATGCTATCCTGGTCTAGCTGCTCTTTCATTTCTTTTATCTCTTCCTTTACACTTTCCATTTCCTGTCTATCATTTCTCAATTCATTTTCCATAATTTTTATAGCTTCTTGATTCTTCTCTACTTCTCCCATTATTTCTCATCTCATTTCTTTCATTTCCATAATCATTTCTTCCTTTATAGCCTGCTGGCCCTGTTTAACTTCACTAATTTCTTTCTTCATTGCCTGTTGGCCCTGCTTAATTTCCTCCTTTATTTCCACTTTAAACTCTGCCATCATTGCTTGCTGACTTTTCTTGAATTCACTCATATCCTCCTTCATTTCTATTACCAACTTCATCAACATCTTCATCATCATCTGTGACTCACTTTCTTCTTTTTCTACAATTTGAGGGTTTTTAAATGAGACAGGGCTTTCTTCTACACATGCCACCCTGTCACTTTCTTCGTTGACTTCCATTTTTACACAAAGATTAAATTTGCAATACTAACTTTTTTTAAAAAAAAAAAATCTAAACTCTAAAAGCCAATAAAATGCTATAAATTATTTCATAACAAAGACGAACTATATTTAACTCTTCAAAAAAATAACGCAGACAGACTTTTTAGAAAATACTCTTTTTACTGTTTATAACTTATTTCATTAAAAAGAAGACGAACTATATTTAACTCTTCAAATAAAATTACTCTGACAGACTTTTTGAAAATACGCTTTTTACTGTTTATAACTTATTTCATTAAAAAGAAGACGAACCCCATTCTACCAAACTGCTCCAAAATACATGCAATAATTAACCAAAACCCAACCTCCACCTACTAAATCTTGCCTCTTATACCTGAAATCTTTCTCAATTGCCTAAACAAAATCTCACATGGGTTTGAACTCGAAGCCTCACATTGGTTGTGCTAAAAATTCCTATTATGTGCCGGACGAAAGCTTTTACTTTCATCTATCAATCTATTCTGATACAGAGGGCGCCACCAGATCACTATGTATCTGGAAAATTTGTTTACTGTGATCAGAATAGATGATGATGATGGTTTGCGCCGACTAGACTCAGGGAGAAACAAGAGATCTTAAATTGTTTAGACAATTGAGACAAAAGCACAAAGACAAACGTCAGCCAAATTAAGTTTAAACATATTTAATAACATTTTATTCAGAGAAGAATAACTTATAAGAAAAGTTTATAATTTATTAACACAATAAATAGGATTAACTCAGGCGTGTACCAGAAATACTTAAGGTAAAGCTATGACAGACCGACTGATCTTCTAATAAACGAATTATAAAAGGGAGGATGTAAATTTCATTCAGCAGAGGATTCACCCAAACATTGGTTCTCACTTTCAGATACTTAAACCATATGCCCTTGAAACAGATCAAAGAAATCCAGCACCGATGAGCTTTTCGAGGTCCAAAAATTGGTCAGACCCCGAATGTCCTTATATCGGTATGAGCTGCACCTATTACTACGTTTAAAATAACGGTGATTGATCCACCTCAAGAACAACTGAAAAATATGCTTGAAATGGAGTAAAACAATTAAAATTGGTGAATCCCAGCCAAACGATTGGCGAAAATTACTTTAAAATTAATAATTAAAGTCTCAATAAGGGACAAGTAAATAATTAGAAAAACAGTTACGTCTGCCCCAGCATTTAAAGAAAATAAACTTACAAACAAATTCTGAGTACACGCTCTGATAAATTTAAAGCATACGTAATAAATACAAAAATAAATCTATCGGAGAGTGCACATGAGTACGAAAATCTTAAAAGTTGTAAACACTTTAGCAGAACGAAAGTATCGCTCACCTGTAATTTAAGAAAGGATAAATTTTATCTTCCTGCTGATGACTTATAAAATTACAAAGAAAAACACAATTCTAATTTCCGCTTTTAGAGATATTAGAAATGAAATCTCCACCTGCGGCAAATTAGATGATAAAGTCGCCAGCCAAAAGATTTTTGGAGGTTTAGCAATAGGGCAAACATAGAGTTTAAAATTAATTATTGAGTAATAACATAATTACAGGTAAGCATTTAAAATGCATGACTGCTAAAGCATTTATAAAAAGTGAGGCATAAAATATAAATACTCATTCGTCACTCTCCAATAAACAAAAATTGAAAGCAACTTGGAATCTTAAAACTAAGATTCCAAGACATATTACAAAATATTAGAAATCACAGCAAATATTAAATATGAGGCTATATAAATTACTTAAGCTTATGAATACATATTTATGATTAGACTGAGTGGAGATTTAATGAGAATTAATTTACCCTGGGAAGAATAAAAACGAAAATAGTTACCTTTCGGTAAAAGCAATGTTCACGTAGAGTGCGCACTATTATTTTAGTTCATTTTCAGGTCTTTAGACAGCAAGGTAGATGTAAAGAGGTTCCGGCTTCTTGTAGGTGTTTAAGGCATTACTGGAGCAAATTTGGAAGTCAGGGATCCGTCTTTTGTTGAGTTAGCAAGCCATTCGGGTTTTGACAACACGTATAGAATTTTTCATCTTGTTGCAAGCAAAAGTATTTAATAACAGCTGATGTCCTTTAAGAATTTAAATGTCCGCACTGATATAAACTTTCACTTGAGAAACAGCTTGTCTAGTTACGAATAATGAATTCTCTCCAAATTTTCGGGGCTATTTATACGTTGCTCCATTTCCCATGAAACACCTTCCTTGTTGTTCAATTTCTATGCCTTAGGCAGGGCAAATATTAATCTCCCGCTCAATCTATCTAAGAATTCTACCCAGGGATTATTGAAATGAAAACAACTACATAAAAATCAAATCTCCACTCTTTAAAATAAAAGCCACAGGAATGTAATTAGCTAGGTTGCTTGTTTTTTTAATTAATTGATTTAAAGTAAAAACAAGCGGTATAAGAAAACTAAAATAAATCGATAAACATTAAAATGATATAAACGTGTTTTACATATAAACGCTTGTGTATTTTGATACACGTATTCTTTTTTAAATAATAATAAAATTTAAACATATAAGATTTAACAAAAATTAAGTTTAGTGAAAATTAAAAACTTAATTGGATTTTAATCAGGTTCAATACATATATAATAGAGTTATTTATTTATTATATATTATATAAGATTATAATAAGTAAATTTCTTTATCTGTGCTACCAAAGTAAAAAAAAAAACAAATATGTGTTAGAGTAGTGTGAGTTAAAGTAATTCAGTTAACCTAATTAGTAAGAAGTTATTTAAAAAATTATCTTAAATTGTTTAGTATTTACTTGAAAAAAAAACCCATTAAACTAGAGAAGAATTAATCTAGAGCTTAATATGTTTTAAATAGACATATGAGATGATTAGTTAACTATTTAGGATTTTTAGTTGTTAATTTTTAAAATAAATGATGTTAAAGTAATAATTATTATTTATTAAATAACAATTTATATGAAAGTATTTAAAAGTAAAATTTGAAAATAGTCAGTATAATTCTTTAAGAGGAGTTCTAATTTTTAATTGAATTTGAATATCAGTCAATAACTAAATTTATTTTCATTTTATTAAAAATGATTATATTAATTAGAATGAATGTGTTTGGAGCATGCATGTTAAATATTGAAAATTAAAAAGACCTACTAATATTTATAAGTGCATTTAAAAATTGGGTACAGTAAATCAGTTTTAAAATTATTAAAAAAATAAGCTCTCTTAAATAAGGCAGAAGAAAAAATAAAAAAAAAGATATATTAATAAAAAGTGTGTAATTTTAAAAAAAAATCATTTAATAATTTTATTAAATATTTGATTTGATAATTATTTAGAGTTAATAAAATTATTAATTAACAAGTTCATTTATCATTTAGATGCCACATGACCAAATAGTCTGGATTTAAAGTACAGAGGTCAAGGTCAGATCAAATAAAAGCCCATAATGGCTATTAATTTAGTTACAATACAGACCTGTAAATCATTGGTCTAATATATATGCAGTGCAGCATTAATTTTGATGCGTGGGTAGGGAAAGAATTAAAAATTGAAACACTACTATTTCACACTTTGTTTTATTTTAATTTTAATCATTTTTAAATTTTAAAGTAATACTTTTAATTGACAATTTATTTTAATTCACTGTTAAAGTTTAAAGTTTTATAGTTTATCATCATCATGATAAAGTATAAGTATAATTAAGTTATTCATACAATGTTTCTCCTAAAAGCATAGATTCAGCTGATCTATCAAACAAGAATTCTAACATATGTTAAAGAAAATTTTAATATTTTCTCAAAGAAGGCAATGGAAAAATTAAGTAAAGAAAAGTATATTGTTTCATTGTTATAACATTAGTTAAATTTTGAACTTTTCCATAAAACTATCTCCAGTTTATTTTAACTAACTTTTGTCTAATTATTAATAATTATTTGCTACTAAAATAACCAATCTACATATGCCAAGCAGATAGATAGATTGATGAATTTCTATGAGATTATTAAACTTATAAAAACATTAACAACTATTTAAAATTGTTTTATTAAGTTGTCATTAAAGACAAATTAATGAAAATTAACTTTTTAATTATCATAAAGAAAATACCAGTTTCAAACTGGTTTATGTTAAAACAAATAAATCTCCTATTAATTTCAAGTGCACTTGTTTATCTAGTGGTTTGAATAGCTTTTTTGAATTGTCTGTTACTGAAAAACATTTTCTGACATTTAAATAAAATAAAGAAGCAAATAATTAAGCTTACATCACTCTAATTAATCTAGCTAAAAGTAACTGCTAGTAATATAGATGTATAAAAACAATTTATAATCAAAATTATCATCCTGTTCATTACTACTCTGATTTTAATTCATCTTTAAGATTAAAAGAAGTCTTTGGTATTTGAATTTGTCTGCTGTCAGCTCTGTAATATTGTTATTTGAAGTGGTGAAGTTTCATTTGTGAACATTTTAAATGGATTTTATTATAAATTCTCATCTCTATGTATCTACTCTACCTTAATGAAGAATTATGTATATTATATATTACTTCAATGAAGAATAAAAAGACTTAAATAAAGTAAAAATTACATTACAAATTGAAAAACTTTTTAATGTATTATATAAAAAAAGGACACTGCCTGCACATATTACTAGGTGTTCTATTTAATTTTGTTCACTATACCTAGAGTCTTAATGGTACAATATATTTTAATGTATTTCCACAGGCATGCTCAGCTTTATAGTTTTTATTAGCTCCACTATGATTTTTTAAACTTCAAATATATGATTAGTTTCAAACATTATTATTTACTTGCCTAACATATGTATTGTTCACAATATAAATGTTTTTATATTAAATAATATCTGTTGATATTGTATTAATATTTATTTATTAAGTATCTCCACACCAATATTTAAATGTTATTTTTGATTAAGTAAAGTATATAAAATTCTCTAGTAGGCGAGAAAAAGCATAAAGATATAATATTGTATATTATAGATACTCAGTTTGGAAATAACGATGTATTTGCTAAATAAGAGAACTAATGGTTAGTAACTATTACTTGTATGACAAAATTGTAAAAATATTTTTAAGAAAGGTATACTAATGTCTAAAGTTATTAAACATTATAAATTATAGATTGTAAGTTAAATGAAATAATAATAATCATTATAAATAAATATTTTATTATATGGATTATTATATATTGTAAATAAATAATTTATTATTAATTAAATATTTTTTTGTGTTATTGCCAATATAATATCATTGCATAAACACATCTATTTATCAGAAAAACTGTTATAATAAAATGTGCATTAATAATTATTTTAATAGCACAGTTTAATTATCACAATTTTTATACAATTATTTTGTTTAATAATTGTTTAATTATCTTATCTGCATTCTTAGAAAGTAAATGTTATATTATCTGCTTCATTTCAAAAGTACTTGTTATGTAGTTGGCAGCATAAAAATACCCTTACTGCCTTTTACATTGTTTTAATAATGTTTATTCAAATTTGCATCAGAAAATATAAGAATTCTGTGTTTTATGATCAGTAGAAGTGAAATAATTATGTTTTAATAATTGTGAAGTATTTAAATTTTATTTTCAGGTTATCAATTATATATTACTTAAGTATTTGAGCATTCTATTATTATATAATTTTATTTTCAATTTCTAAAATACTAAGCTTCCAAAATAAACTAAAAAAAAGCAAATGTCCCATGTTTAGCTTAAATAATAATTATCATATTTTTGTTAAGAAATTAATGTATTTTTTACCATTTGTCCCAATTTCATTTTATTCTAAATTTGAACCCAGAATTTAAGATATTTTAAACTTGTAAAAAAGCTCATATTTAAGATTAAGATATTTTAAGACATAATATGTAATAATTTAAACTTGCCAAAAAACGTATATTTAAAATAAATACAATATTTTTTAGATTATAAGAGAACATATTTAAAAGTCAAAACAACTTATATTTGAGATGGGGATATCTTAAGAATTAAGATAAAATAAAATAAAATTGAATTATAAAAGAACTTTTCTTTTTAATATTTAGCAGTGGTAATATCTATAAAATGACTAATACTCTGAGTGATTTTTAAAATTCATGTCATATATTGCTTGTGTGTGTGCCCTTTGATTATTCAGCTAGCCTCTGGTAGTTTATATGGTTATATGTTTTTTTTTTTTGGTAACTAACATGTCAGGCTTGATTGTAAAGTCTCTTATGTATCCACCACTCTTTGGTCAAACAGTCATAAGATTTATATATATATATATATATATATTGTACCGGTATAAATCCACCACGCTTATTCATACACAGTACCCGAGTTCAAACCCAGTCCACGTTTAAGAATAAATTACAAAACGCCAACTAAATTCAAACCCAAACCCCGGTATGACCAACCGATGATGACTTTATAACAGCACGGGGTTATCCCTTTACTAGCTCAACTCAGAACACAGACTAAATTACTTACAGTTTTATATATAGATCTATTATACTCTGGATATTGGTACGGTCATTAATGTAATGTATATATTTAAGTTGCCAATACAGACAGTAGGTGACTAAACAGACTTCGAGAGTAATGAGTTGGAAGACACAAAATTAGATTAAATAAATTGTTTAATAATAAATAGAAAGCATAAAAATATAGTATTCAAAAGTACGGTAAGACTTCCATAAATATTCTATTAGAATAAGCTACTAGTCTTTAGTAATCATTTTACCTGGTAACAAACTCATACCAATATTCGTGTATTGAAGTGATTGCAAAAAACATAATAAAGTGATTTAATATCTGCCAACTCAATATATGAAATAATCTTTACTTTAATAACGAAATTCCTTTTAAAATAACTATAATCAATATTATAAACTAGCTTTAAACAGAGTTGGGAAATATTTCTATTGGCATCGTTTGTTTATAGCATAAGTAATAAAAGAAAAAAATATATAAATGTCTTCATTTGAATTATTGTTAGTAGATACAATATTTATAAACTATTTTCTAAAGACTAGAGCAGAGGAAAAGGAGAAAAGAAAATTTACTGACAGGTTTGAAACAGTAGCATTATAAACGAAACAAAACTTACATGTGATTCATTTGATTTACAGATTAACTTATAACATTAAGCTCGGGGAAGTTAAAAGTTCATGTAACACAGTTACCCTTCTTTCTTCATCCGGCTTGGCTTCACGACGGTATTTCTGACGAACGTAGGCGCGCATTTGAAATTTACTTGGAAGGCATAGTCAATTTGGATATTGGAAGCTGGAAATTGTGAAGCACATAAAACATGATCAGTCAGCGGCACGAAGGTTCAAATTGGCGGGACCGAGATCAGCTCCTGGCACTTAGCCCATCGACATTACGGTTTACTGGTGGACTTCTTAACAAAAGTTGGAGAGATTCCTCTAGCAACTGCTTTGCTGTTTTTTTTAGACGATCTACTCTCAGCCACGTCAAAAGTTATAATCCTAGTTTTTTTTTAAGATGGCCTCGGTTGACCTTTTTGTCTGGTTTTGTTTTAGGCTCCACCTACTTTTCTCCAGCCTCCAGCAATCCAGCCTGACCATACAATATCAATTATCCATTTCCATTGTTCCGTTTTCAGCTATCTCTAACTTTAATACGCAATTTTAACTTGACACAGTAATTACAAATATAAATTCCTTATCTAATTTCGAATACAACTTAATTACTCTATACATTTGTACAATACAGATTTTAATTAAAAACACTGATCAAAGGAATGTGACTTTTGATCAGCATTTTTAAACGACTTTGTATAATTCTAAAAGGCTAAAATTTAAGCAAATACACCCGCAATGAAACTTTTAAATTAAGCTGATATAAATTCACAAACCACGCACACACGAATGTTATTTCATGATTTGTGACATTTATGCACGGAATCTTTACATATTTATTTACAAAACATAAAATATATATAGCTCAATTTTTGTGACTTGAAATGGAAAAATCCCATTGCGGGCGAATAGTAGTTCGAATTA
Source organism: Epiperipatus broadwayi (assembly GCA_028023455.1). Classification (NCBI taxonomy): domain Eukaryota; kingdom Metazoa; phylum Onychophora; class Udeonychophora; order Euonychophora; family Peripatidae; genus Epiperipatus; species Epiperipatus broadwayi. Next base: position 1,368,708 of record JAQFVV010000067.1, on the reverse strand, counting down.
CCGTACTTAAACACATGAAACTAAGATCGGTTCTTCGATCTGTCTGTTTCATTTCTTCTCACTTTAAAAAAAAATAACAAAAAAAAATGTTTATACATAATTCACTGGTTAACATTTTCTTACAGAATTGATCGACTTTGGAGAACAGTCTGGGTAAGGGTTCGAACCTAACATTTATCAAATTTGGGTGTATTAATCCGTTGTTCTTTTACTCATCACCATAGACATTTCACAGTAGTCGTTTACCGGGTTATCATTTATTATAGTTTCTACTTTCTCCCTGGGTCGGGAGGTATATAAGGTTTTAATTGTCTCGCATTGTAAATACCTCGTAGACCCTTCCCTTCCAGTAGGAAAGCGTTTTCATGGCATTCTTCCACTATCTCATATGGCCCGCTATACAGAGGGAAGAATTTTTTGAATTCCTTCCTAGGTACATTACTGACTCGTGGAGATCTTAGCCAGACTTGATCCCCCCTTTTAAAATTGTGATGATGCCTTCCTCCCCTTCTAATTCTATTTTGTGCCATGCGCTCCAATTGTTGCCGGGCCATGTCTTGATCCGTGCTGGGATTTATATGTACTTCCCGCTTTGGTGATAGCGTAGGGAAGATATCCGGGCACGGTCTACCATAGTGCAGACGCGTGGGTGGGAATCCCGTGGATTCATTCATGGTATGATTGATGCAATCCATGACATATTGAAGTTTCTCTACCCACTTCCGGTGATCTGTTGATAAACACGCGCGAAACAGTCGACTGATTTCTCTCATGACTCTCTCGCACGGGTTTGATTGTGGGTTTCTGATTGACGTTAGGCGATGGTTTACCTTCTGCTTCTTTACCCAGTTTTTCCATTCTTTCGAGGTGAATGCCGAACCATGGTCGGAAAGTATGGTTTCGGGTTTACCTACCTCTTGAAATTGTTTTTCCTGAAGAACCCGAGTTACGTTTCTGGTGTTTGTAGACCGCACTGGGTAAACCCTAACATACTTGGAAAAAATATCATATGATACCAACAAATACTGAAATGTTTTAAATTTGGGCAAGGGACCATAGTGGTCTATTGCAAGGATCTCGTTCGGTCTCGTAGCTATCACAGGTTTTATTTTCCCCGCGTAGGACTTGTTGGGAGCTTTAGTAGTCGCGCAGATATCGCACTGTCTGATTATGGAAGTGATATGGTGATACATTCCCGGCCAGTAAAATTGGCGACGGGCCACCTCTTCAATCTTCCTGGGTCCATAATGTCCCAGGGATTGGTGTATATGTTTAATTATAGGGGCCCTCAACCTATTGGGTACCACGATTTTCCAAGGAGCACTGTAATCCTTGGTCCGGGTTTGTAGTGTGCCTCCCTCAATCCGGAAATGGGGGTATCTGCTTTGTGGCTTCTGATTCTTATCTGCGGGTTTGGACAAATCATGGATGATATGGGAATACTGTATATTCTGCCAATAACTCAAATTCCGCAGTTCAGTTTCTACAGAACTCGATGTCGTAGTGGCCATAAGTTCCAAGGGTTGGTTCTTGATTTCAGGGTTTTGTATCTTCATCGGTACAGGGTGACGACTCAATACGTCAGCCACAATATTTTCCCGCCCTGGACAGTACTGGACTTGGTACTGGAATTGTTGGAGGGTCAAACTCCATCTGATTAAACGGTCATTAGTCAGGAAACTCTTGTTGAGAAACTCCAGGCAACGATGATCGGTAATAATGATTACTTGAGATCCCAAAAGAAATTGCCGGAATTTCTGGCATGCCCACACAATGGCCAGAGTTTCTTGTTCTGTTGTAGTGTAATGGACTTCCGCCCCCTTCAATGCACGGCTGCTGAAATAAATAACTTGGTGGGCTCCGGTATCACTTATTTGAAATAAAATAGCTCCTAGTCCTTGTTTGCTGCTGTCCGTTTGTACATAAAAGGGGCGGTGAAAATTCGGATGGTGCAGCATTACGGCCTGTAAAAATTTTTTTTTTACATGTAGGAGTTCTTTGTCATGAAAAGGTGTCCATTCCCACTTGCGGTTTTTCTTGATGAGGTCTACGAGATTTCTAGTTTCTTGGGAAAAGTTCGGATAGAATTTGTGATAGAAGTTGCAAAGGCCCAAAAATGATCGGACCTGCTTCGGTTTAGTTGGTGTTGGGAAATTTTCTATCGCGGCAATTTTATCGGGGTGAGCCTTAATACCATGTTGGTTGATGATATGGCCAAGGAAAGTTATCTCGCCAATAGCAAAACGGCTCTTCTCCAAATTTACGGTGATATTTTTTTCTCTGCATTCTCTGAGGAACCTTTCCAAATGTTGCAAATGTTCCTGCAGGTTTTCTGAAACGATGACCAAGTCATCCATATAACATACCATATGCTCCTGTATCTCGTCGGACAAGACCTGCCGCAAACAGCGCATTAAGCCTGCTCCACTGTTTATGAGTCCAAAAGGGACCCTTTTAAATATATGAGTATACCCATTATATCGGAAGGCCGTATATTTCCGATCCCTAGGGTCTAGATTCAACTGCCAGTAGCTCGCGGTCAAATCCAAGGTTGAAAAGATGGTTTTACCGGCCAGCCGCACCAGTACCTCTTGAATAGGTGGAGGAGCATCTCTTTCTGGGATAGTAATGCTGTTCAACTTGCGTGCATCCAAACACAAACGCAAACTCCCATTTTTCTTCTTTACCACGACCAACGGGTTGTTATAAGGTGACGGGCCACGTTCAATAATACCCCATTCAATCATTTGCTGAATCTGGGCTTCCACTTCCCCTCTGTACTGAAAAGGTATGGGGTAAGTTTTCGACGGAACATACGTCTCCTCCTTTACACGGATCCGGTGTGTATATCCTCTAATCTCCCCCGGTGTAGGAGAAAAAACAGCTTCATATTTCTTTAGTATTTTTCCGATCTGATCTGTGTCCCTGGGTTCCGTGAGGATGGACTCTTGGACCTTTTTACTGATCGCTGCTGGGTCGACTGCCTGGACCACACAACTTTTGTAGTCAGGTCTCTGGGTAATTGGTATTTTGAAATCGACTGCCTCACTTCCGAAAGAGCATCTTCCCTTTTCATAATCGATAACACCATCATTGTGGGCCAAAAAATCGGAGCCGAGCACCACGTCGTAAATAAGTCCTGTCATCACCAGAAAAGTATGTCCTACCGGCCTCTGATTTATCTTAACTTCCAGCCATACTTGCCGGTTTTCACTTAGCACTTTTTTCCCATTTGCCAATGTGAATTGAATAGGTCGAGTTGGCAACTGCATGATTTCGCGGGTTCTTTTTAGGTTATTGATCCAAGCTGCCGATACGATTGAAGCTTGGCTGCCCGAGTCAATCAAAACCGTAACCCTGTTGTCTTCTATATTTACTTCTATAACTGGGCATAAGTAACTCGCTTGGTGATCCTGGTTTTCTTTCTCTGAAATTAGGTTCGTCATCTGGTGGATGGTTTTAATGGGCTGACTTTTACTGTTATCTGGTGCCGGAGATATGAAGTTTTGGTCTACTGTCTCCAAAAACTTTGTCATCTCAGAAATAGTGTGTATTTGGCTACTGACCATAAGCCCTCTAACTTCTCGTGGCATATTGTATGCTATCATTCGAATAACTCGGGAATCTGACCAGTTAAAAGTGTGCAACGAACCAAACTTGGTGGCTTGCTGCGAAAAAAATTTTGTTAGGGTAATTCGGTTCCCTGCGGGAAAGCATTCTTTGATAAGGCTACGCAATGCTATTTCTTGTCTTTCCTCGCCCCAGAATGTTCTTAGCAGCTTGTCACGGTACTCCTCAAAAGTTCTAGGTTTTCTTCTCAGTATGGTCCACCAGTCTTTGGCGACTGATTTCAAATGATGCTGAATGATGGCCATTTGTTGCTCATTATCTAAGTCTGTTATTTCGAAAGCATCTGTTAAGCTGTCGACATGTTCGTGGGGGTTTTCCCAGTATTCCCCATAAAAATCTATAATTTTGAACGAAAGGTGTTGAGAGTCAAATGACTTGTCCATTCTGACCCGTTTCAACCGGTAAACACCGTCTTCCTTCTTTTTTTTTTTTGTTTGTGTGCGTATTTCTCCGTAACTAGTTATTTGTTTATTTAATCTATTCACTTACAGTCACTGACGTGTTCCAGATGCTTTACTGAACCCTTCTCTTCTGCCATTTTATCTTTGTTTTTAATTATAAGTGTCTTCAGCATAAGAGTTAGTTTTGTAAAATAATTTGATTTGTATATATAACATAAAGATACTGATCCCTGATCCTATTGCCAAATCCTTCCCCGCTGCTGATACTGTTTGTGTGGCTTCCTTCCTTTCTCTTTTTTTTTCGCCTACGTTCCGACTGGTTTCTGTTATCTAAACTTTTCACTGTTAATATTTTTTTTTTTTTTTTTTTTATTTAGGTATATACAATATGACATGCTTAAATCATTACTAAAAGAATAAAGGGAAAAAAACTTTATTTCACCCAGTTCGCACTGTTCTCCTCAGTCCTATAATATAAACATATTAATAATGGGTATATAACACAATATTATTTTTGTACTACTGTCAGTAATTCTCTCTATATATATATGCCACCATTCTCTCTTTTGAACCCAACAAAACTCACCACTGCTGTATGGACAAACATATTTGCTGACAAATTTATTTGAAAGGCGCCAGCCAGCAACATGTGACCAATAGATAATTTAATCCACTGATCCCCAAATATATACTTTTTACATGACCTAATAATCATTTGATTCAAGATTAATGCTTTATATAGGGGACGATTAATATTAACTCTGACTCTGATAAGATTTTTATATTACAATATATATATACGTACGTGTTTTTATTTTTAAGACCTGGAATTAATTCTACTTCTTTACTTTTTTTCTTGAAAAATTTCAAACAACAAGAATGAACTCGCAAAAAAAAATTATGGAATAACACTCGTTTATTTTAATTAAATAAACGCACAAAATCGCTTCCGCTCTCTTTTCAAAAAATCTCACTCTGTTTCTTAACGATATTTGGAAGTAGACTGTTTACTGAAACTTGGTGTAAGGGAAAAACAAATTTTATATCCTTGCTTTACTCAACTATCGTTTTAACTTGCGCATTTTAATACGCCAAATACATATCAATATTATGACAAACAAAAAAAAATCGAATATTTTTATAATTTAACTGTTTACTCTCGTTCACTCTGCAGGGTGTGGGAGATTTCTTCATCGGAGCACCACGGAGGGCGTCCAAAAATTTACTAACTGTACCGGTATAAATCCACCACGCTTACTCATACACAGTACCCGAGTTCAAACCCAGTCCACGTTTAAGAATAAATTCCAAAACGCCAACTAAATTCAAACCCAAACCCCGGTATGACCAACCGATGATGACTTTATAACAGCACGGGGTTATCCCTTTACTAGCTCAACTCAGAACACAGACTAAATTACTTACAGTTTTATATATAGATCTATTATACTCTGGATATTGGTACGGTCATTAATGTAATGTATATATTTAAGTTGCCAATACAGACAGTAGGTGACTAAATAGACTTCGAGAGTAATGAGTTGGAAGACACAAAATTAGATTAAATAAATTGTTTAATAATAAATAGAAAGCATAAAAATATAGTATTCAAAAGTACGGTAAGACTTCCATAAATATTCTATTATAATTAGCTACTAGTCTTTAGTAATCATTTTACCTGGTAAACAAACTCATACCAATATTCGTGTATTGAAGTGATTGCAAAAAAAACATAATAAAGTGATTTAATATCTGCCAACTCAATATCTGAAATAATCTTTACTTTAATAACGAAATTCCTTTTAAAATAACTATAATCAATATTATAAACTAGCTTTAAACAGAGTTGGGAAATATTTCTATTGGCATCGTTTGTTTATAGCATAAGTAATAAAAGAAAAAAAATATAAATGTCTTCATTTGAATTATTGTTAGTAGATACAATATTTATAAACTATTTTCTAAAGACTAGAGCAGAGGAAAAGGAGAAAAGAAAATTTACTGACAGGTTTGAAACAGTAGCATTATAAACGAAACAAAACTTACATGTGATTCATTTGATTTACAGATTAACTTATAACATTAAGCTCGGGGAAGTTAAAAGTTCATGTAACACAGTTACCCTTCTTTCTTCATCCGGCTTGGCTTCACGACGGTATTTCTGACGAACGTAGGCGCGCATTTGAAATTTACTTGGAAGGCATAGTCAATTTGGATATTGGAAGCTGGAAATTGTGAAGCACATAAAACATGATCAGTCAGCGGCACGAAGGTTCAAATTGGCGGGACCGAGATCAGCTCCTGGCACTTAGCCCATCGACATTACGGTTTACTGGTGGACTTCTTAACAAAAGTTGGAGAGATTTCTCTAGCAACTGCTTTGCTGTTTTTTTAGACGACCTACTCTCAGCCACGTCAAAAGTTAGAATCCTAGTTTTTTTTTAAGATGGCCTCGGTTGACCTTTTTGTCTGGTTTTTGTTTTAGGCTCCACCTACTTTTCTCCAGCCTCCAGCAATCCAGCCTGACCATACAATATCAATTATCCATTTCCATTGTTCCGTTTTCAGCTATCTCTAACTTTAATACGCAATTTTAACTTGACACAGTAATTACAAATATAAATTCCTTATCTAATTTCGAATACAACTTAATTACTCTATACATTTGTACAATACAGATTTTAATTAAAAACACTGATCAAAGGAATGTGACTTTTGATCAGCATTTTTAAACGACTTTGTATAATTCTAAAAGGCTAAAATTTAAGCAAATACACCCGCAATGAAACTTTTAAATTAAGCTGATATAAATTCACAAACCACGCACACACAAATATTATTTCATGATTTGTGACATTTATGCACGGAATCTTTACATATTTATTTAGAAAACATAAAATATATATAGCTCAATTTTTGTGACTTGAAATGGAAAAATCCCATTGCGGGCGAATAGTAGTTCGAATTACCGTACTTAAACACATGAAAGTAAGATCGGTTCTTCGATCTGTCTGTTTCAATATATATATATACTAATTCTAATATTTTCATGGAGAAAAGATGTCATATTATTATTACTATTTGCAGGATATCCGTGTAGTGAAAAAGCTAAATGCTGACGTTTCAGTACAATATCAAGTACCTTCCTAAGAGCGTCCTCATTTTCAAATCATAAGAATGCATGTGAGATTTAAAATCGTTTTTATCATTTTCTTTCTCCTCATATTTAAATTCTTTTGGTTGAGAAGTTTTAAAATTTATTTTCTCTTCCAATAGTTTCTTCCAAATGTTGTTAAGATTAACAACATTTGGAAGAAGCTATTGGAAGAGAAAATAAATTTAAAAATTGTTCTCAACCAAAAAAATTTAAATATGAGGAGAAAGAAAATGATAAAAACGATTTTAAATCTCACATGCATTCTTATGATTTGAAAGGAAGGTACTTGATATTGTACTGAAACGTCAGCATTTAGCTTTTTCACTACACAATATCCTGCAAATAGAAATAATAATATGATATATATATATATATCATCAACCATTATCAATCCACTGCAGGATGAAAATCTCTCCAAGTTTAATCCATCTTTTCTGATATTTAGATTCTCTTCTCCACATCACCCCTGTACACATTCTTATTTCATCCATCCATCTCACAGGTGGTCTCTTTCTGGGTCTTTTACAATCTCTTGGAATCCAGTTTAAAATTTCAATTGTCCATCTATTATCATCTCTTCTAGCAATATGTCCATTCCAACTCCACTTCAATCTTTTAATTTTTTCAATGAGGTCAGTAACCCCTGTTTGTTCTCTTATCCATACATTGCATTTTTTATCTCTTCTTGTTACTCCCAACATATTTCTCTCAATACTTCTTTGAGTGGTCTGAAGCCTCTGTATTGCTTTTGTATTAAATGTCCAAGTCTCAGATCGATAAGTAAGAACTGTAAAATACATTTATTAAAAACCTTCATTTTCAAACACATAGGCATATTTCCTTTTAGTATCAAGTAATTTCTACCAAAACCACTCCAAACACGTTTAATTTTATGATTAATTTCCTTCATTATGTTTCCATCTGTATTAATAATCTGACGAAGGTATTTGTAACTGTTAGCTTCTTCTAATTCATCATAATCAATCTTTATTTTCATATTTTGAGGAAATCGATTAAACATTACTTTAGTCTTTTTAACATTTATTTTTAGTTCTACTTTCCTACTTTCATCTGATAACTCCTGCAACATTTCTTTCAGCTCTGAAACATTATTTGCAAAAACAAGTATATCATCTGTGAAATCTAAATGATTTAAATGATCTCCATTTACTTTCACTCCTTTAGTTTCCCATTTTAATCCACAAAATACTTCTTGCAGAACTGCTGTAAAAAGTTTTGGAGATATGGAATCACTTTGTCTTACAGCTTTCTCAATGTTGACTTTCCTAGTATCATTAGGTAATCTAATGGTTGCCGTTGAATTCTTATAAATATTCTTTAAAATATGACAATATCCTGGATCTATACCTTGATGATCCAATGCTTTAATCACTGAAGAAATGTTTATAGAATCAAATGCCTTTTCATAATCTACAAATCCAAAACATAATGACAACTCATATTCATTTGTTTTTTCTATAACTTCTCTCAATACCTGGATATGATCTACTGTACTAAAACCACTTTTAAATCCAGCTTGTTCTGTTGGTTGGTGGAAATCCAATGTTCTCTGTAGACGAGTTGTAATTATCTTGGTAAAACTTTTATATAAAACTGATAAAAGGCTGATAGGTCTTTAATTTCTAATATCTTCTTTATCACCTTTTTCAAATAATAATTTTATTATTGCATTCTTGCAATCATCCGGTACATCTTTATCATTTAGACATTTGGTATATATCTTTGCTAAAAAATATCCTATTTCTTCACCTGCTTCTTTTAATACATCAATTATAATTCCATCATTACCTGGAGCCTTTACTTTCTTCATACATTTAATGGCATGTCTCTCACTTCTTCATTTGAAATTCTGGGCAATTTGGAAGATGTAATAGATATAGGAGGTACTTGTTCTTTATTGCTACATAATTCATGATAAAAATGTTCTACCAATTTCATCATGTCATCTCTCTTTTTAGTAATAATTCCATCTTTTTTATAGCAGATATATATTTCCTACCAATACCAAAATGTTGTTTTACATTCTTGAGACTTTTATTTTCTTCTACAGCTGTCCTTGCTAGTTCACGTTATACTTTCTTATATCATTTTGAACTCTTTTTTACACCATTTTACAAAATTCGAGATATTCAATCCTTTTTAATGCATCATTTTTGTATATCTTCATATTCCTTCTTTTCTTCATAAATTCTCTAGTGTCAGTAGAAATTTTTATTGGTCAATTGCTGCTTTTGTCTCTCCAGCTAACATTTTTGCAGTTTTTAAAAGTGTATCAGTTATTTTCATATTAATCTTATTCAAATCTGAATCATGTTCAAAATCTACTAATACTTGAAATCCATTTGTAAGTTCTAATTTAAATTCATTAGAATGTTTCTGAAGATTAGGAATATCAACTGTAAATTTTGTTTTTTTAATAATTTTTGCCTCTCTAGTTTTACATTAACACATATCTTATACCTTACTAATCGATGATCACTTCCTGTGTTAAATTTATTAAAAAAATTACAATCTTGGAATATGTATTTCCAGTTACTCAAAATACAATCCAATTCTGTACCTTCATTTGGATGCTTCCATGTCCATTTCCTTTTAATTTTTTTTCAAAAAAAGAATTCATCATATAAAGTTTTTCTTTTTCTGTTTACTCCACATGTATGTGTCCTCTCTCATTTCTATTACCATAACAAAAATTACATACAGCGTTTTCATCTTTCATTTGTTTTCCAATTCTAGCATTAAAGTCTCCCATAACAATATAAAATGTTGTTTACTCTGATCAAATGCCTTTTGTACATCCATATAAAAATCTTCTACTACTTCATCACTATGATAACTTGTTGAGCCATAAACCTGATTTATCTGTATTTGGTATCTTATATTAAGTTGTATAACTAGTCTTGCCACTCTGTCTGATACACCATCAATCTCCACAATATTGTTCTTCCATTTTTATTTATAATGAATCTTATTCCACTTGTATTTTCAATATTTGTACCTCTATATTAGAGTATTTGTCCACTTTTTAAATCAATTGTTTCTTCACCTTTTCTTTTAACTTCTCAAAGTCCAATAATGTCTTATTTAATATAGGACAGTTCTTCTTCCAATTCTTGCAATCTTCCTTCACTTGAAAGTGATCTGCAATTGTAAGTACGCAAATTAAAATTTGTCATCAAATGGCAGCCTCAGTTGGCAATCAGGGAATTCTTAGCACCCTCCGCATTTGGCCACCGACCACTGCCTTGGTTGGTGATTTTACAGCTGTTATTATTATGTGATTATTCATCTAGTATACAAACATGGATGGGCTGCTCACCAACATGCATTAGCCAGCTTGGATGAGTTTATTGGCTTTTTTACCTCTGAGTTTAAGATCAAGAAACAACATGGTCTTTGCTTCTCAGTGCCTGATATATATATATATATATATATATATATATATATATATATATATATATATATATATATATATATATATATATATATATATATATATATAGTGACCTTCTGGTTTGGTACCAGAAATATTAATTGGAATTGTGTAATGGTATATCAGTAACATCTGATATTATCTTATTAAAAAAAATGAAATAATGTGAAATTTTAATTTTTTTATTTATGACTTAAAACTGTGATTAGAAGTACTTGGAGGTGTAATTTAAAAATTTTTAGATTTTTAGTATCTTACTTTAGGGTATAATTAATGATAGGATAGGGTGGTGGCTGGTCATGAACATAGTCAGTTCTGTTTGAGTTGAAGCTAATTTGTTTTATTTGTTCAAAAGCAGTATTAAGAATTGTTTGATTGATTCTCTAGTTCATATGCTTTTCATATTTTAATTTATAGTATAAACAGTGAAATATGTTTAACTCATCATCATTAAAATAGTCATTTAATCATATCAATTTAGTGCCTATAGTACATTATTTGTAAATATTCATGTATGTCAATATCATTATTCAATTTCATTTTTCATTCATATGCTTCATTATATCATTAAATATCATATCTCATATCCAAATATTTAATTTCATTGTTAATAGTGTTAAAAACCAGCTTAATTACATTTTAAGTGAATTAATGGATTATTGGGCTGGTGAATTATTAAACAATAGTTATCCTAGAAAATATTTTATTTATTAAAGTAATTGTCATTAGTTTTTATTCTGTTGCTTTGGAAGTACAGAATATTTAATTCTTAGTTCAATTTAATATTTAATTTTTTTTTATTTATCTCAAAGACAGAATTTTTTTCTTCCCCACTTTTCTTTCTTTTTCAAGACAAAAGTTTTGTGCATAAATAAAGTTTTATTTTAATGGGAGGAGGATAGTTTCTGTCTGGTGATGTTTGAACATTCAAATATTTTGGACTATTGGAAGGATAAGTTTGAGGTAATGTTTTAAAAATATATAAAAAAGGGATACTTACAACTCTAGGGGACTACTGACAAACTGCTAATTGCTGAGAGGGGACTGCTAAAAGATCTTCCAATACTGACTCATCTTTAATTTCATTTTATTAAAAAAGTTTGATAGTATATTTTTTTTCTTCCAAAGTTCAAGCTGAAAGTATAAAATATATTATTGGTTCACAGATATGAGAGATTAAACAAGACTAAGAGATACATTGATCCTATCCTTGGGCTAACTAGATTCTCCAACTGTTGTCTGAAATGCATGTAAGTGTCTATACTATATTATTTAAGTTTAATTGCCACTATTAAAGAAAAGAATGGGAATGTATAATAGTTTTGTGAATTTGTTTTATTTAAACTTTGAACCTAATTGGAAAAAAGAGAGAATGTATGTTTATTTTTCCAAATTATTTTTTTTAAGTTTTTATTTTAGTATTAATGGAACAACTACAGCATGTGTATACCTTTACTATGTTGGAAAAATATGTGAACTATTGTTAAGTATTTCAAGAAATCTTTATGAAAATTTTGTGCTAGTTATAAAAGAATATTAAGAAGGAGGCATGCAAAGTATTTAATTTCATTGTTATTTTTATTGGAACATTTGCTTAATTGTTTTCTATTTTTGCCTATAAAAAAGAGAATGAAGACTAAATGTGCAACTAAATGTGTTGTTAATATTGATCTATTTTTCCAAACTAATAGGAGAAATGAATTTTATAAAATGGATAAAATTATATGACTTTGCTTTATTAATTGCACTCCTCATTTGCTGTGGAACTTCCCTATCTATAATATTGCCAACAAACTCATCTAAATAAATATTATTAGTTAAAGAATTATATACATTCATGAATGGCTCTAAAAATATAAAAGAAATGTTTGAATATATCCCAGGAATAAAATATGATTTATTACTTTATTTGTGTCATGATAAAAAATGTATATGGCTTAATTAATAAAAATTATCCTATATCATGTCAACAGAAATGCATTAACTTATTGCTAAGAACATTGAATCTGCTATTATGAATTAAAAATAATATTGTTTGTCTTCCTGCAGGAAATGTATTATGTATTCATCACTATTTATCTTCATATTAATAGTTTATATTATTTAAGATATGACCAAGGGATGTCATTTATAAACTGCAACAAACTTTTCATTTTCTACCAAATAAAAGAAGAAGAGAAAAGGAACTTTATTTATTATTATTTAATAGTATTTAGACAGATAGGTAGTTTAGGAAGTGTTTTATTTTTTTTTCATATTATATTTTTTATTTTTGTCTACTAGAACGTCTCATAAATGTATAATATAGGAAATATTATACAAGGTATTTTTTATTAGTTTAGTATAAGTTTTATCATGTGTCAGATTATAACATACATGCATGGTACAAAAAAAGGAGATGTCCATTTAATGTTAATATGGGTAATAGCTTTTCTTTAAAATAAGTTCATTATGTAGGTTCTTATATTATATCTATGCATTTTTCAATAGATTTAAAAAATAATTATTTTCAATAATTATTTAACCTATAATATAAAGCTTTATTATGTATCTAAGCCAAATTTTTGCTTTAGATTTGTGCTAATGTAAATGCACTATAAAAAAGATTATTTTGTCTTGCCTTGCCAATAGAAATTATTGCCTTGTTTTTCAACCGTTATTAGTATGTTACCAAGTCCTAAATATTATATTATCAGATATGAAATATTTATTCCTTATTGCTTTTACAATTAGTAATTGATATTTTGACAGTAGTTCTTTGCTTACTGGGATTTGAATTGTCTGTGTATTATTATGCTTGTATATGTGTGTATTATTAAATTCAACTATAATAATGTAAATTGCAAGTAAAAATGATATAAAGTCTATCGGTTTTGGAGGAAGAGAATGGTCAATTGTTTTGGAAGGATTAGAAATTTAATTAAGTGTGAATTATTGTTCTTTATTATGCTTGAATGGAAAAGTATTTTTGTGGCTATATGTAGTAAAGTTAGCAATGTTTTATAGTATTTATGGGATTGAGTAATCTCCCTTTCTTTTGTTATTTGAATATTTGACATGGGTAGATTGCCTAGTGTATTGTACGGGATCAAGTAATCTCTCCCTTTTCTGTGTATTGAAGTATTTTTGATAGGAGTAGATTGAATCCTGCAGTTTTGATATTTGATATTATGAATTAAAGTATATGAAGCTAAGTATATTATCTCCCTGATCATTTGGTGATGAGATTTATTCCCACCAGTTTAGTTAGTCTCAGAAGTAGACTTGGGAGTTGTTGTGTTGTTATTTATCTGATTTGAATTGTAAAAATCTTTTATCCCCATGTGTTTATTGAATGTTTTTCCATCTTATACTATAGCCAAGTGCCAGATAATTTATTGATAAAAAGAAGAATAAAAGCAGAATTGATTTTCTTACAAAACAGCTGTAGTAAAGTTAGTGATTAAAGCTTAATTGTCCATTGCCTTCGTCCGTATTATGATTGTATTATAACTTCATAAGTAAACCGATTAGTTGATTAGTATTAATTATTTATTCCATGACACACAGCATAATACAGACTCATGCGTAAAATATTAATTTGAAAGATATAGAAAAATTCATTAATGTATAACTTTAATTATCATTTTAAAACATTTTTGTAGTGATCATTTAAACTTTCACATCATCCATTTTCAATATTCGATCATCATTTAGTAAGTAAGCAGGCAAAGATAAAACATAGTTAATGAATAGAATTATTTATTTCTATTTTGGCAAAGATAAAACATAGTTAATTAATAGAATTCTTTACTTCATTTTAGTAAAGACAGAATATATTTAATTAATGGAGTTATTTATTTCATTTTGCAAGATATAGTTTGATGAGAATATATTTAATTAATGGAGTTATTTATTTAATTTTGCAAGATATAGTTTGATAATATATTTAGTTTGATGATAATATATTTAATTAATGGAGCTATTTATTTCATTTTGCAAAACGTAATTTGATATTATTTTTAGGTTTCAAACCCCTTTACTTTAGTTGTAGTTAATGTGCATTTGAAGCAAAATGCCAAAATTTTAGTTTTATTTTATAATGTAATCGAAATATTTAACCTATGTTGTTTGTTATAGACTTATTAGATTAATTGATAACTGAGTGTTATAAAATAAGATTTTGAATATAAAATAAATTTTGTAGTGTATTATTTGAAGTTTAGGGATATACTATTTCAATTCTATATGTTTATCAGAAGTGACTGATAACTGAACACCATTTTTGCAATAAAATGTAAAGATTTTATTTTGGTTCATTGTTTAATGTTAAAATATAATGTGTTTCACAAATCTATCAGGATGTTTTGATAGATGAAATGTGTTAGATTTGAAATTTAAGAGATTATATTGTGTTATCTATTCTTATGTAAACTTTAACCAGTGATGCTAAATACATCCAAATTTGTACTTATACCAATGAGAAAGAAATTAAATGTTTGCTTAACTATTTTCTAATTTTGTTAATAAATGTTTTATTATTCAAAATTGTATTCAGAATTCTTCTTTAACATACATTCGTGTTTCATATTTCCACACATGCTCACACATTTACTTTATTTAATATAATATAATTGTATTTTCATTTGATTTAATGATGAACATATTCAGACATGATGATATTGATTTCCTTGATCCAAACACTGTATGAGATGTCATTTATTTACTGATTTTCTAAAAGGTTTTATCATTTAGTAATTGTTTAGATGATGAATTAAAATCAAAATGTGCCCGATTTCTTTCATTATCTAACTGCCATTATTTAGTTAGGGTATTGCTTAATTTATATTATTATTTTCATAATAAGTAAATAGTAGTTGTTAAGAAGTAGACTTTAGATTAAGACATGCTATAAGTTAATTCCCTGAGATCTTCAATATTTAATTCAGATTAGATAATAAATTCAGTTAACTAGATTAGATTAGTGTATAATTAAAAATTTAGTAATGATAGGTTTAGTTTAAGTTCAGATCCAACTTGTTATACATTATAGTTTCTAAATATTATATTTTATTTATTAGTTTAAATTTTCTAATATGGTAGAGGTTGTTCAATGCATGTGGATGATGGGAGGAGGTGAAGTATAGATTATAATTAGTTAATTTTAGATGGTAGAATTTTACCAATTTAATTCTTATTTATTTTAGAATTTGATAGATGTTTTATTTCCTATTAATTATAATATTTCCTCCCACATCTAATGTACATTTTACACCTCATAGACCTCTGTATCCCTCAACTGAGCTAGGCTAAGGTGAAACTTTAGTTAAGAGCCTCATTGATAGTTTTAAAATAAGATTAGTTCGATAGTTTATTCTATGATCCATAGAATTGGCGCCCCGGGTATGTATGTGTATATATATATATATATATATATATATATATATATATATATATATATATATATATATATATATATATATATATATATACAGTAAATGGTTTTAATTATGGATATATTGAAATGGCAATGTTTTTCATGAGAGTGATGAAAATACAACATACAACACTACACTAAAACAAATTTTACAATTAAGAAAAATAATAGCAATTATTTTTGAGAATTTTTTTCACTCAGACAAAGCATTGTGTACAATAGCAATGAAAGCAAGAATAATTAAAAAAATTCCAATTAAAAAGCTAAATTTTTGTAATATTATTAAATGCTAAAATAAAGTAAAAGCATAATGATGTAAAAAATATATATAATATTAAGATGGCAAAGAAGGATATAAAAATAATATCACTGTTATCAAAAGCATCACGATATTGTGAGGAGACAAATTAACAGCAATAAAAAAATAAGCATGCATTTTAAAAGCAATGATGGATTCATAAATTGGGTAAAAAAACATAGAAATATTAAAAAGGAGTAGTAATAATGAAGTTCATATTATTATGAAAAAATGTTTGGAATATTATTTATTTTAAATAGAAAAGAATTTAAAATCTAATTAAATGTATATAAATGAAGTTTCAAAAAATTGTGATAATATTACATTGAGAAAAGAGGTGAAGAAATTAAGAAAATGGAGTTTAAGCTTTCTATCACATGTAATTATAAAAAATGCAATAATGAAGTATTATATAAGAAATGTGAAAAAATAGGAATTACATATGTATAAGTACTATATAAGATATTTATTAAGCTCATTACAAATCATTTACTTAGAACTTTGAATTAAAATATATCAAAAAAAAAAAAAAAACTCATTTCAAGCATTTGAAAAAAAAAATTAAATTCCAGTGAAACCTTCAATTAATTATACAATATTCTTGCTAAATTTACTAATAAAGTTGTAAATCTATTTTTATGTTTTTCTAGAATTAAATCAAATTCTCTAACTAAATAAATCATTATATATTACATATAATTAAAAGATAAAACAGCGACTCAATAATAGTTTGAAAAGCAACAGTGCTTCTAAAGAATCTCATATAGGAATGAAAAAAGAGAAGGCACAAGTGACCAGACTTAAAACAATCTTTAAATAATGAAAGTTTGAGAGATTTTTAAGCATTGTTTTGCCTTTAGTTAAGAATATATACATATTGACCAATACATAATCATTATCTGGGTCAGTTATAGACTCATTTTCTGAAAAAAATCATGAGATTATTTTATGTTTAAATTGGGAACCTAAAATGAAGACATATATTGAATTGGTCAGAATTGTATGTTCATCTAACAAAAATCAGAATCTAGATGAAAGTACCTTAAATCCACTCACGCCTGAGATACACAGGTCATTAGAAATCATGGATTCTGCCCTGTTTATTTTTCTCTAAAACTGTATGTAACATTATGAACAACATTTCTGATGATAAAAGATGCAATTTATTTATTCCAGTATCAGAGACAGTGGAGAACAAGAGATCTACAGGGAAAAAGTAATATTACTTTGCTTTGAACCACAAATAGGAGATGCTAGTTTATGATTATGTTAACATTTCACTGATAATTATTTAATAAATGTAATAGATTGACCCAAAATCAATGGAACTTGACTTATATAAAATGCAACCTAATTAACAATGTGTACACATAAAACATAAGACCAAACAATTAAATAATAATTGTTTGTGAAATGTTAATAGTTTAATAATAATAATTAATGGGAAAATAAATAAACAACAATGATTATATATCTTAATAAGTACATTTGTGAATCCATTTACATGTATCCTAATAGAATCTGGGTTTCATGTAATTATTAGTGGTGATTTGTGTATTCTAATAGATACTTAATAATATAACATAGATTAATAATGAAGTAATATACAAACATGAGTGACATAGATGAATAATCAACATAATGTGGCTTAATATGCTAACAGAGAGATATCAACTTAATGAACATAGATGATGTAGAGTTTTATTAACATAAACTTAGATTCAAATTATAATTTATCCTGACCACACATTAAAATATATTAATAGATATTACAAGATTTACTTGGTCAGTAATTTTTGTATTTATCAAATCATTCATATTTGACAGAATTTATCGAATGTTGTTTATTGTCATACCTATAGATCATTTAAGTGAGAGGGTGGCTCGCTTAAATAAGTTTCAAATGACATTTCTAACATATAACTAATAGAAATAATGAAAGATGGTTTACAGAAATCCCATCATTATGAGTTACAGATAAATAATTGGGCAATATAAAATATTAATTAAGAATTGTGGCAATGACCTAAATGATAACATTAGAAATATTAAGTCCTTTCAGGATGAAAAGGTTAATCAATTTTACAGACGTGAGAAATTCGCCTGTCCTTGTGACAGGGTGACATTTGAAGAAATGGTTGGTAGGGATTCCATGGTTCAGGATTCCCAATGTTATCCCATGCAGAGCATTACTACAACCTGACAGTATCCTAAAGTCAGTGCTTCCAAACTTTATTTAGGGATATGCCATAATAAAATGATCCGGGACCTCCGGTATTAGTTTGACAAAGCAAGATATACAATGTTTATAATGGAATCAGGGGTAAGCAATGCTAATAAGAGTTTGGTCCTTAATGATGCTGATATGTTAACTAAAGCCCTTGTAAATTAATGAAATCTAGCATAACAACATGACAAATTTAATCCATCTCTAAAGGTATGCAAATGACCTTAAATATTAATTAGAAAATCAAAATATAAAAGAGGGAATACGTGGTTCCCTTCATTAAACAAATATAAGTATGCTTAATGAATAAATCATTACATAACATAATTATCATGATGGATGCTGCGGTATGCAAATGATCCATTATAAGAAAAGGTAAGGTTATTAAGTTTACTTTACATAATATTAAAAACTAACTGAAGCAATACTGTTAATATGTTAATAAATTGATATTTTTAATATGGCAGTGCATAATATGCCATCAAGCAAATAAAACAATTTAGTAATATTATTCAATCAAGAAAATTTTGAGTTGGGTAAGAAAACTTACATTTAAATGTATACTATTCCATAATAGCCGGATAGAGAATTAAAATAAGATCAGCTTGCTAGATTGAATTATTAGCATATTAAATCAAATACAATCAAAATAAGATAGAGATAATGTGAGACCCAACAAATATATTTAGAAAATAAATTTATAGTTTCATGCATTATATTTCACAGAGGAAAAGAGAAAGTCATTAATTTATTAGAATTATGATAATCAGTGTTATATCACCAATTATTAAATAAACAGAAAGTTACATTTATCTTTAAACAAATTAAAAGTACATAATTAAAGGTTTTATAGAGTTCATTTCAGCAGCATAGATGGGATTAACTTCTGTTATTTGATGACTTGATGGCTGTACAGGTTGACACACATAAGAAATAAATATGGAAAAACATGGTTGGCAATGCAGAGTTTCGAAAAATAATGATTGGCATCTTTGTAGAATTAGTTTAGCATTTAATTACCACAGTCTTTAAGTGGTACAGAGATATCTTGAAAAGATGAGGAGAGTAAATTTCTTCCCTCCACTCAGAAGTCATGTTTAAAATTTTGAGTGGTGTATATTCATTTAGCTATACCTACTAAAATAAAAACAAAGAGAGTATAGCATAGAATTTTGGCTGTATTTATATGCCAACAAAACCTTCTATAAATTTCTATTACCTTGTCACTGGCTGGGCCCGGATGTGCATTATCCTGGCCTGACTACACTTATCCTTTGTTTAAGATTTACATTAAAAATGACAATGAGATAAGTTCTATAAAGTATTTTTAATCTATTTCTAGTTTGGAAATAGATTCAAAAGGTATAATTTCCATTAAAGTTAATATCGCTAAAATAAATGTAATTTAATAATGTCATTTTTAAATTGAACAAGGTATGCTCTTTTGTTTGTAAGTTTGAGTTATGTTAATTACTCTCAAGAACTTTCTCTGATATTGCATCAGATTAATAAAATACATGAATTATAATTGATAAAATATAAACTATTTAATATAATGAAATATGGTTTACAATATTTTTAGCTATCTGTGATACATACACACATACACGATTATTTATGGTGGTGGAAATTTAAATATTTCCGAATTAAAACTAATATTTTTTATTCAAAATAAATGTTTAACTTACAAAAGAGGAGAGGGGGTAATCGTGCGTATATGTGTACTTGCACTCCTTAGTGATTAACACATATATAAATGGGTTTGCACCTCTGATTTAAGATTTCTAAGATCACCAGACAGTAAAGCAAAATATGTATAACATATTTTACTGCTTCAGTATATATATATATATATATATATACATATATATACCACTATAAATATATATATATATAAAATTTACACATATATATATATATATATATATATATATATGTGTAAATTTTAGGGGTATATTTTGAATATTTAATAGATACATTTTAGCTTAATATAGCCAAGAAAAATAATAATTAGATACTGTTACTAGAAATCAAAATCACATCAGTTAGTGATGTATATATATATTAGAAGGGATTTGAACTCAGATATTCAAGCTTTCTACAGCTATCCATTATATCTTATACAACCAATAACACAGAACCACATACTTGTAAAAAAGCTAAAAAAAGCATTATTCATATTTCATGCTGAACCTGCACTCTCAATTGGTCCATATTATCATCTCCCACACATATATGCAATCAGTATTCAGTTTATATTAGGATAGCAAATCTTCAAACTTTAATGGATAAGTGTCAATGTTCTCCACCTTTCAACCCTACAGACATGCATATTTTTAAAAATCCAAAGATTGAACACCCATAACCCTTGTTGATGCCAATATAACTGTCATCCTCGTGTTGACAATGGGTCACTGTGACCCCTCACTCATAAGACTTTAATATGTCCAATTAAATGTACAGAAGAGGCATGGACAGGATATAGGCTGAATAATATTTAAGTATATTTATATTGTCTATATTAAACAACAGAATTAGAAATGTCTCAAACACAAACTTTCAAGCTTCCTACAGCAATCCACTCCATTTTATACACCTAATACATATGGCAACAAATATGTGAAAAATATAAATGATCTCCACTACATATATTTTGTGCTAAACTGACGACAATCATCTTCTGGCAGTCATCTTTTGGTCTAGATCACTATCTACCACACATATATATAATAAATGTTTTGCTTATATTAAAATGTCAATTCTTCAATCTTTAATTTATGAGCTTCAATTTTCTCCACCCTCTAACTCTTCAGCCATCAATATTATTAAAAATCCAAGGCTGGAACACTCAAAGCCCTTTTTGTTGCCAATATTATTATCATATCCATGTTGACCTTAAGTCCCTCTGATCACTCACACATGGGATCTTAATATTTCCATATATGTATATAAAATAGGTATGGTCATACTGACTGCATTATCAAGAGTTTAATTTGAATTAGACAGCACTTATTTGATATTTTATATAGATTATTGCAATATAAAATAGATACAGAAAATAAAACTTATTAACTTTAAACACATTAAACTCAACATTGATCTTTTCAAAACATTAAATTGTATCAATAAAGGATATAAAATTTCACATGACTACCATTTTATTAAAAAAGGAAATTCATCCATTGTTCTGTCATTTAGAGAAAATATTTTCAATATATCAAATAATTAAAAATGTCAATTTAAAAAATATATTATTTTTACATTGAAAATGTCTATTTTAAATGCAAAATTATTTACAACTATGATGGATGCAGTTTTAAATGCTACTTTCTTCGCACTTTTAAAAAATATTATTATGATTTTTTTAACAAAAATATTTTTTCTAGAAATTAGTTATCAAATAATCTCATACTATAATTTAATTTGAAATAATTAATGAAAATTAAAAAGAATTAAAGTAAAAGGAATACTTCAGCTTAATAATCAGTGCTTTAGAAGAAGCTATTCTGATGTCATCAAATGAGACTAAAGATTTGTATAACTGGTAATTTCAGTAATTAATATTTTACTTTACTTGATCACAAATATAAAGTTTGTTAATTTTCTAAGCATATTTACTGATGCCAACATTTTACTCAAGTAGTTTGATGCTTTTGCTGAAAATATTTCATAATGTGGAATCATAACACAAAATCAGATTTTATCATTCTAATATTTTCAAATTTTATATTAAATATAGTTTTAAAAATAATATATTCCTAGTAAACACAAATATTTCCATAATAACAATACAATTTATTTTTTTGGAAACACATTTGGTCAAAGATATAGACTGTTCAGGTTGAAATATGTTTAGACCTATTCAGAGTGAATCTAGTTTCTGTGTAAAAAAAATACTAAACCATATTAATAATTAGTGTTTGTTGCTCTTATTTTGATATATTGTTTTATGTAATTTTATGACAGTGTTGTATTTATATAGAAAGTTAATCATTCCATAAATATGTATTAATTAATCCACTTCATAATAGTAATTTGATAACTTCTAGACAACAGAAATATAACTTTTTATTGTTAATAAAATTATATTAAAAATGTATTTTGTATGCAAAATAGTGACTAGATCCTTTACACATGTTGAGAGAAAATAATTCTCATCACACTACATTTGCAATTCCATATTTTTTAGGAATTAAAAATAACTAAACTCTATGTAAACCTTGCAAATACAAAATATATCAATTCCAAAAAAAAAAGTCATTCATCAGCAACAGATAAAATTGATCAGTAACAATAGATATTAATCTTTTATACATTATGTGTCTTCACTTTCATTGATTTAATGCAAGAAGACTAAGAGAATACACTTTTTTCCCCAAAAAATTATCTGTTTATATTTTATAGGGTGATAATATTTAGTTTGTGACTGGAGTAATACAATAAATTAGGAATTTGTTCTGATAGTTATATATTCTCATGTAAAAAAAAACAAACAAAAAAAAAAAAAACCTTTCTATAAATAACTTCCCTCACAATTTTTTTATCTTTGTTATTTTTATAATTTGTTTTTGGAAACATTTGCAAACTACCAATTCACAATAACTTTCAGTAGAATGATCTTTAGAGAATAATTTGTCACCAATTTATTTATCAATAACAAAAGAATGCATGTGTGCAGTACAATATAATTCAGTTTGAAATATATGTTTTTGCTTTTATAAATGCATTTCACTCATGACTTGTATCCAACTGTTTTAATTTTTCTTTCAATATTTTATGTTGTCTAATTTGGTTTCTTCAATCTCAATTTTTTTATTTTTTTATTCAATCATGTTTTGCATAATGTATATATCTCTTTAAATGACTATTTATATCTTTAATTTTGATTTCAGAGTTCCTTTATTTTCTTCAACTAATTACTATCTAATGTGTACATTTTTAAGGCATGCATTAAATTTTTATTGGTTTTATTTATTATTATTTCTACAAACATGATGACATCAGTCTATTTTATTTTATTCTTTTTCACATTAATTATCACTTTCTGATATCTATTTACATGATTATGTTTTAAATTATCTAATATATTTTTATATTGTTAATTTGTTTATTTACTTCATGCTATTGAAATCTATTCCAAAAGCATCTTTTAATCAGTACTGTTAAAAGCGTTTTTAAATTCAGTAATACACTAATGTATATTTTTTACATTTTCTGTTGTCTGACATATAATAGATTAATAATATTTGTTGTATAGTGTTATTATATTTTCTAAATCTAGCCTGTCCATATGATAAATGTTTTCTAGCCAGTTTTTAATGTTTATTTAAATAGTTTATCAATGCTTTGTCTAAAATTCTAATTAATTCAATGGGTCTCTATTTTCACAATTTATGTGGTTTTGACTTCATAAATTGACACATTGGTGTGATTATTAAATGAATAGTTTTTGTATGCAATATTATATATAACAATGACAAACTTTTCATACAGTAGTACCACCAGTACAAGATGCAAGAAGTTTTTTGTATAAAATACCCATTTAATGCCTTCTATTCCATTATCCCCAGATTAGTTTCTAGCTTGTGGCTTTTATCAATGAGGACTCTTGTATCTGAGAGCAGTGCACATAAATCTTAGAATCTAATACAATTCTATAGCAACCACTTTTACCTATTTAGTTATAGCTATGATTCCAAAATCAAAGCAGATAATGTTTTCAATCCAAATTCATTCACTTATATAGTCATATATGTCTAAATCCAGTTTTGTATGTATACATGTTGGTGGCTCTTATTTTTACTAAACTATAGCCACCATAATTCCATGGGCTTGAAATGTTGATCATGTTGTTTTAGTGGTTTAATATTATATATACTGGAAATATATTGATCTAAATTATTTTAGCCATATATGATCATTTCTTCAGTTATTGAATTATTATTATTTTTTATTTATTTATTCCACTTTCAACTTTTTTCAATAAAATATTATTTGTTTTATAAGTTGGTAATAATATTTCATCAATTTATTTTATAAAGTATAGAAAAAAAGTTCCTTAAAAATCACTTTAACATTTTATTTCTGCTAGTGAGCATTTTTTGAGTGCTTTTTATTTTGTTTTGTCTGCTATTTCTTATTTAAGTTTCATATCATTTTTTATACTTTTGGCTTTTTATTTTTGTTTATATTTTCTATATCTATTAATCTGCCAATAATTTTGTCTTTTTTCTTATATTTGGTTGGTTTTCATACTCCCCCTAATTCTAACAGACTCATTAATAATTCAAAGGATAGAACAGACCCATCTCAAACACCCCAGGTGATCTACAACATGTCATGTCCACAGGCCGGATGCAAAGCCATATACTATGGGGAAACTAAGGCCGCTGTTCACAACAGAGCTGCTCAACACTTGTATACCTATAGAAGAGCAAAAAAGAACAGCGATAACTTTTCAATATTTCTGGAACACGAAAAGCAGACTGGCCATGTGTTCGAACCCGGCAACCCCAGGATTGTATGCCCTGAAACCAACGACTGTAAGAGAAAGATCAAAGAGGCGTACTTTATTGTTTGCGACAACAATTCTATCAATAGACATGACACGTGTTTTTCCATTTCAAAAAAATGGTCAAACTGATTTGCATTTACATTTGCATATTTGTTATTTAATAACACTACGTAAAGATTTATTACATTCATCGGCCATGAATAAGAGGGCAAACCTCGAAAGCGTTTGGCCCATTTAATAGTTTTATGCGAAATTTGTTTTGTTTATTTGGAAGCTTCTTCGTCAGCGAGTAAATCGTTTTTAGGCTATATGCTCTTTTGCAAGTTTTTAAAAAAAATTTCTTACTGTTACTGTTATTATTCTTTACTATTTTCAACATTTATTGTGTGATACATTTTTGAAATCTTGTTTGTGATATACATACTTAGCAAGAATTGTCTTCAAAATCTAATTGAGAATTTGCCTCTACTACTTTGATCAGATTTTTTTCTTTCTAAAAATGAGTTTATTAATGTTCTTTAGTACATCTTGATATTTGTAAATATTTTATTATGCTCCTAATGTGTATTTATGTTTTTATTTATGTGGCAGGTGACATTGACCTTTTTTGTATTTATTGGTATTATTTTATTATTTAATATCATGTTCATTTTAGCAATTTTTCTGCTTCTTTTTTTTTTTTTTGTTACAGATCCTTATATCATTTATGTAAGTTCTAAAATATTATTATTATTCAACCCATTTTTCCCTCTAAAGCCACCTTTCATATAACAAATTTTTATTTTTTATTGTCACTTCCAATGCAAGCCTTTTAAGATTCTTTAATAATAATAATACAAACACATCATCAAGATATATTTTCAGATAAATGTCAAAGTATTCAATTTCAAATGTCTGTATCATGGTGTTCCCCATATATCCAATGTGCAACAAAAAGAAAGAGATGGTTTTCCACATTCTAGAGAACTGTGAAACATAAAACAAAGTACAATTCCAGGCTCTAGAAAAACACAGACAAGGACATTGCAAGTGTTTTGATAGCCAAGAAATTAACAAAGGACTCTATGGAAATATCAGACTGGCAACATACATTAACTTTGCCATCTGGTTGGTCAGAAACAAAATCAGTTTTGAAAAAGGAATAGACTACTCTATTGAAGGGCTCTTCTATAACGTACTTAATGAGGCCATAGACCATGGCAAAAAAACCTGCCAATCTTATCTTGCTGTACAAACATGGGATAAATTAATGTAAAAAATATCCCATTTTCTAGTTCCTCACAGCTAAAGACAATTAATAAAAGAGCAGACAGTGTCAAAATAAATTGAATAACCAAATCAGAACTATTGGAGATTTGGCCTCACCAATTTAATTTCAATTAATCTTACAGACATGTAATCAAATTATTAACTCTTTGACTTGGTCTTTCTTTAGTTGACCAGGATTGCTTTTAAAATTTGTAATAATGAAAATTATCCTTTATTAAAATATTTACAAAAGTTAATTTCAAACCCAATTGGATGTATACAAGGTGATCCGGATGGGCAGGTTGACAGTTTATAGTCACTGTGAATACAGACCCCTTAAATTGACATAAAATCACTCCCATTGAATTAGAATTGGTCTGGTAAAATCATTAGTTCACCTTGTACAAGGACACTAAGGAAAATGTGTGTCTTAATAAACAGTTGATTCTGTCCAGCTTTAGTTGACCTTGATTGCCTGTAAACTTTGTAACCATACATATTACCTTATTGTCCTTCTTATATTAATTAGAAAACCTAATTCTAATTCCTATTGAATGTACCCACTGTGATCTGGGTGGGAAGATTGACAATTTGTAGTCACTGTGCATCCTGATGTTAAAATTAATGTAAGCTCATTCAAATTATCTCATTGTTGGTTTTGTAAAACCATTCACTCAACCTTGTTATTGGGGTATGAATACAATTTGGGGTTTTTAAAACAAAAACATTTGTAATCTATGTAACACGGTTTAATTAATAAAGTTTATTGTTGAAACATAAAAAAGTTAATGAAAATTCTAATCTAACATTTGCAACAAAATAGATCATTATAACGTTGTTTTCAAATTTTCCATAGTGTGCAGTGCAACATTAACTGTTGAGAAATCAGACAAAGCTGTTGAATGTCAAAATAAAAAAAAAAACATTAAAAAAATATGCGCAAACATTCATTTTTCAAAGACCCACATTTATTATCTCAAGAAATATAAATAACTTTGTTAATGTTATGGATTTATTGAATTAATAAAATCCCTAAATGTTTAGAGTCAAAATTACAAGATTGCTATCAATTCTGGTATAATATTGGCATTTGTGTCATTTGATGCTATCATTATACATCGTTTATTTTGCAAAAATACTATTCATAAAATTGTTAATCATAATTTTTATCGTTAAAAAATGTTAATCATAAAAACAGTTATTTAACTTGTTTATATATATATAATTTTTTTTAAATGAATAAAAATAAACTAAATTACTTGCTAATTAATTTGTAAATATCTTAAGGTGATACTTTAACAGCAATAAAATGTTGCTGTTTTAATTATTTAATAAGTTATAAATTAATAATATTTAATTAAAATGTATTTTATAATTGTAGTTGATTGAAGTAACAAGCAACTTTTTTACTCTGTGATTTATCTAATTTTAAACTGTGACAACACTTTTTTTAAAAAATTTGAAAAATTGCATTTTTCCCTTTGGTTATTTTTTACAATTTTAAAACATTCTCTTCATATATATGTTTTAAAAATTTTTTTAATTATTGACATATTTTGAATCTTCAGAAATGTTTAAATAAATTGTAACAGTAACATTAAGAGCAAAATAGATTTTCTATTTTATATATATATATATATTACATATCAGTGATTATTTATTGTAAGTAAAATGAAGGGCATTTGCAGAATATCTGTCAAAACATAAATATTGCATATTTTAGTGGCAATTTCTCCAAATTTTTTTGTTCTACTTTTTGAACTTTTTTTTAAATACACTTCATACATTAGGATCATAAATTATCAATATTTTTTTTTTCTTATATCATTCTTATTTTCCATGGAATATTTCAAAATTGTATTATTATTTTATCCCTAAGTATATAAACTATCTAAAGTTATTTTAATTTTATAAATTCCTGAATGAATATATGTCCTATCATTTATTTTTTTTAATATTTGCTCCATTGCTAAACTTTTTTCATTATTCTCTTCTAATTTTATACCATAGTAGTATCAATATTTTCCCTTTTCTATAATTATACAAATCTTTTTCATATAAAATAGACCAAATTAAATAAGTACAATATTTCTTAATTATTTTTATAATAAACCAAAAAAAAAAAAACTTTTATGCTTATTTTTTTTTTTATATTTTATCATTATGTGTGTATATTATATAAAAAAGGATGAATGATGAGAGAGAATGTGTTATGTCCCATGAATTGAGCTGCCAAATTATAACTGCATGGAAAAAGACATTGCTATTTATATGCAAATTTGTCATAGTAAATAGTATGAAGAATAAGCTGAATCTTGTAGATAATATTGCATGAACTAGATAAGTCAACATTTTAATAGTAAAGGTAGGGATTAATCAATCTTATTATTTTTAAGTTACAAATCTAATTTTGACATAACTAATAGAAATATATTGACGAGGCTCAAAATTGTTAAATATAATTCAGAAACAAAGAGCACATTTTATTGAGTTTGGATTACATGTTAAATAAATACAAATAATTTATTTTAATATCTTAATTCTCTAAGATTCAGTAATATGGCTATTCATGAGCCTTTCAATGTTCTCAGGATAAAATGAATACATTAATAAAATCGAGCATTATAATTATGACACATAGGGGTAGATAAGTGATGTAGTCTTAAAAAAATAAATGAAGTCAAACCTTTAAATAAAATAATTAGTTAATATTTTATTTATAAATATGTGGGAGAATATTAATAAAACAAAATAATAATAACAACCATTTCATCATACAGGTTTTTAAATCAATTTATGAACATTATCTATTGAGTGACATACACTATTCATATGCTTGTACATGATAATATTTTATATCTTATAGATAAATATAATTTTGTTATATCATTAAACAACCCATTATAACTATAATTTAGCTTAATAATGATCAAATAATTCAAAAATCAGAAACTTATTCTTTGGTGAAAAAGGCTAATTGTTTGTCTCAGCAAATATCCTATTCAGATTAAGACATATGTGTTCTTTAAACTACAGATTTTTAATAAAAAATAAGTAGAAAGTGTGTCATTAGGCAGATTCCTTTTATTCAGTGACAAATCATTATTTTAAATATGACAAGATCATCATTATAGTTATAAAAAGCTTAACTTTACAACATTTACAGGGGTGCAACAACTAATTATATGTCAACTCAAAGAAATCTCTTCATAATAAACATTGTACAATAATGCTTTAAATTTCCAGGGTTATACCTACGTATATTATCCACCACAAAACAAATGTATATATGTAATAATATTATAAAGCAATGTCTTTATTTTTTTGTAGCAATATACTTAATCTTATAATTAAATCTTAGTAAGTAGAATAATCAAAAAAATTTGAAAAATACAAAAAATATAATCATCACTTAGAAGTGCTTTTGACTATCCTCATAATCTTTGTCAACTAATACTTTGAAAGGTCAAGTAATAATAATGTGTCAGCTTCCATTTTTTATGACCATAATAAATCATTTATATATGGTTTTAATTTCAATTATAATAATGTAATAATATTGCAAACTGAAAGAAATAACAATAAAAGGAAATTAAAGGAATCTACGCTAATCCATAAATACAAGCAAGACTTAATCAATAGGCAGACATCAAATGTTAAGATCAAGGAATTATGAAGTGGTTAACCTTTCAAAGTATTAGTTGACAAAGACTATGAGAATAGTCAAAAGCATTCCTAAGTGATGATTATATTGTTTGTACTTTCAAAAACTTTTGTTTACTGTATTTACTAATATATATATATATATGTTAAAACGAAGATTTGCACGGGTTAAATATATAAAATACATATTTTGCGGGTTCATCCGTGTTAATGTATTTTATATATATATATATATATATTATGATTAGGTTTGCAAGTAATAAATTAATTAGTTAATGAATGCAAGAATGAATTATAAAGCATATTATACATATTTCTTAAGTCCTAGATATGCTTTAATTCTCCTTTTAGCTCTATTATAAACTGTGCAGATTTATTAAGAACTCAGATTATTTTTAAATATTTCATTTTAGCATGTTTTAAAAAAGGTACTTAATGTTAGTTTCATGGAATGAAACTATAGAATTTTGTGTACTTTAAGTTATTAATTAATATTATGTTTAGCATGGCAAATATGTCTTTAAGAAGCACATATGTGCATATACACTTTGCTGTATGTTTAGGTGAATGGGTTTCTGGTTTTAATGGCCTCCCTATTTCCTTAGTTTGGACAGCTCTTCTTTAGAACTGGAAAACAAGGGTCCAGATTGTTTTTATAAGTTGCTCTGGTCACTGAACTATGTGTTCACTTTATTTGCAGTGAGTCATACGGGCCACAGGAACCAAGTTCTTAGTACTGAATCCCCTGAGTAACTATACTTTCTAGACACACAACTCTCTAGTAATATATATATACACCATAGTATCTGAAGTCATACTACAAAGATCCATTTCATCACTTCATAATGTAATATTTCAGCATTGATCAGAACTTGTAATCTGATTGTATGCATATAATCTGCATAGAGAGCTTATTGCAGCTCATTTAAGTGTTAATAAATGATCTTTATTAAATGTTATGATGATGAATCATTATTCTTGCACTGACTTAACCATCACAAGTCTAATAGATAAGACATAATGAAATTAAGGCATAATTAGAGACCATAAATTATTAAAATTGTAACCAACTCTTAAATATAGTACAGCAGATGAGATTCTGTTAATTGCTCATTATTGTTTACACCTCTGTGTGTCCTTTAATACACTCTTGTTTATTCACTTATATTTAATAATTAAAATACATTAAATTATAATACTGTGTTAAGTTTCATTCGTAATCCATTCCAAATCTTAGTTAAGCTGCTTAATATTAGTGTTACTTATAAAGATATGCATTTTCTAGCCAGCTGTATATGTGTGTGTATTTAAATTAATAGTAATTTAGTTAATATTCCATGAGACTCGTGCTCTACACTTTGCTACTGCTGGCACATGAACTAAGAAATTCTGAGTGTAGCCTCATATCTGTCATTCGTAGGATAGTAAGTCATGAAGTATTGTGAACAAGCTGAGGTGCGATCATATTCGAGGTCTTAACCATTCATCTAGATCAGCCTTGGCATAATTTGCCAGGACTCTGAATTTTATTGCATGAATATACAAATCTGACCATTACAATATATATATATATATATATATATATATATATATATTGTAATATAAAAAATATGACCTACAGACAAGGGCACAATATATATATAAGCTTTATTTTTTATATTCCATTCATTCAACATTCATCTTCAATTTTTTCTGAGTTATCAGTTGATAATTCTAAGAGTCTATTTTTGTTTTCTAAATTCCTTAAGAATTATGATTCTTTTTTGGAGGATTATACAAGGTTTTGTTAGCTGATGATTTGTAAAGAAAAAAATTAAAATTAATGGTTGACTTGCTTCTTTGATTTTCTCTTCATATAACATATTATAAAATCTCATTCATTGATTTAGGACATTTTTAGATTTGATGAAACATTTTAAACCAGGATGAAAATTTTTCCAACATGTTGATCATAGCCTTGCAATATGAAATCATTTTTTTTCAGTTTATTGATGTCTATGTTCTACTTACAGATTTGCTGATTTTTTTCTTTTCCATCCAGTTGCATTAATTACTGATTAGTTAATTCATCCATGTGGAACATCTTTACAGAAATTGTCAACAAAGTATTGCATTACTTGTTGAAGTTAGTATATCTTGAAAGTTGTGGTGATTCTTTGATCAGTATGTTTCTGCAATGATTCTAATTAAAATGTATGTAGCTGTAACCTTAAAACAGTTTTTGCGATATGATTAGGAAAAATGTTATTTTACTATGAATATATATATATAAAACTATATGAGATATAAAATATGTTATTTTACTATGAATATATATATATAAAACTGGATGAGAAATAAGAAAGGAAGTTCACAAATGACTATTTTCTTTATTCTTCTGGAAAAAGCCCATAACATTTTATGCGAAATAATTTAGAATTAAAAAAGCAATATTTAATAATATATCTCTTAATAGCACTATTGTGACCATTAAGAATGTTATTTGTTAATGGTGTAAAAATAACCAATTTATAGAACTGTACATTACAGAATTGTAATTTTGAAAGTAATTTGGAAAAAAATAAATATTGTAACGTATTAAAAAACAAAAAAAAAATGTATGTGATGCATTCAGTGTTAGCATACTACAATCAATATTTAAGCTATTTTATAATATGCACTATGCATATCTAAATATGCAGCAAAATGTGAAAGTCAATACTGAAATGACTTAAATTTTTTTGAAATATTGCAGTAATTGTGAAAATGGCAATATGAGATATTTAATAAATATTAAAGGTATAAATCTTCCATTTATTTACACTGAACTTTCAGCATACAAAATTTATTATTAACTGTCTAAAATTATGCTCACATTTATTTTTAGCTGCAAATACATACATGACAATAGTTTTGATTGAAATAAGCATTGATACATATTTTAATCCAAAATTAATTGAGTAAAATACTTATTGCTAATGTTTGCACTGTAGACAATTTAAAACCAAATATTAATAGCATATAACCAAAATTTATTCTTAGTTTATGCTGAAAGATATTTTCATTTTTTGTTTCTATATTTTTATATATTCGTGATAACATCTACTATTGTGAAACAAATTACAAGATGTATTAAAATCAATCAAGTAGATTAACTGTTATTTTTAATTTAGTTTTAGTAATTTTTTATTATCTAAAGTTCATTATTATTTGTGTAATCTATGAAATTATTTTTTTTCAAAGTAACATTTACAACAACTAAAGTACTTTATGATATTGAGTACCATTTTTTGGGCTTTGTAATCATTAATAATAAAAATCTTTACTTTGGATATATCATTAATGAAATACTGATTGTATTGCAAGAATACTTAATCAAAATTAAATAAAATTCTGTACTTTCATTCATTAATCATATTTTAAGTTTATAATCAAAATATTGTTTACTGTATTGTATATTATAAATAACCTCTATGTTGTACAATTTCAGCATGAATATCCCTATTTTGTTTTTGGATGGCCTGAACACCATTTTTTATAATGGCAACCATAAACAGTTTTTTGAATTTTTTTAAAAAAATTATTATAGTGAATAATCGATTGTAAATCAAAATATTGGGTACAAAATGATGATGATCACTGTTTGAATTCTTGCATCAAGCAGTAAGTGAAGTATATGTGTGTATATATATATCGAAATGATAGCATCATCATCATCATCATCATCATCATCATCATCATCATCATCATCATCATTATTATTATTATTATTATTATTATTATTATTATTATTATTATTATTATTAAGTTTCAACAATAGTAAACTTTATTGATTCTTTTAGTTACAGAGTATTACAATGCCATAGCAAGATACATGTTGAATCTTATTATTGTCAGTTCAATTTCAAGTGCTACAATATTTTTTTTTTTAAAGGTACATATCTATACGGGTAATTTTACATGATTCTATCCACTTTAAAAATGTTAATTAATCACATTATTGTCCAATAGGAGTATAATCTGGATCGTGCTTTATAAAAAAGCAGTTTGTCTGAGCAGGGACCAAGTAGCTTCATAAATATCCAGGCTGGTGATCTGCTTGTCTCTAACTTGAATTTTATTCAACTTATTTTCAAATAAGGCTAGATGCCTTCTGGGATTATTATCCAATATGAACACACACCTAGTGCACCAAAGTGCATATAAGACAAACGTTGAGGCCCTTATGGCTGGTACAGATCTTCCTTTGTAATTTGACATAATTTGCATCATTGTAGTATTTTTTCTGTATTTGCCCTGCAGAATGCATTTAGTCTGCTCCATGGCCCTGCAGTTGAAAATTATATGCTGTACAGTCTCCTCAGCCATATGGGAAAGGCCACAGAATGGATCAACTGACCTGTACATTCTTCTGTGATGTAAAAAATGATTAGTAAGTAAAGCCTTCAAATTCATCTTGATTATAAAATCTAGGAACTTAGGTTCGAGTTGCCATTTTTTGTATTGCTTGATCAGATATTTGTTTCCTATTTCTAGTATTGATGGGATCTCCTCATTATAATTATTTTAATGTATAAATTTATATATTTCCCAATAATTATACTTTTGGTCCAATTGATCTGGAATTGTTCTTTCTCTCCTTCATTGGTAGATGGTGATTGCTAAAAAACAATCTTTTGGAGGAGGTCTATCTGTAGGTGTTATTTGCTCTATGTGTCTTAATTTAGGAAATTGAGTGAGTATGCAATTATAGCATTCCTTGTTTTGAATGTTTGAAATGTTTGTAAGCTATGCAATCCCAGTCCATTTGCTATAAAAGGGCGATTCAGTTTTGCCATTGAAATTGCCACCATCTTTTTCCCCAGATGAGCTTGCAACATATGGAATTAATGCATGCCATTTTTTTTATGAAAATTCAACTACAGGCATGTAATAAGTTATCTTGGTTATTATGAGCTTGTTAATCAGTTGCACCTTTGCATATATGGACAAATATGCCTTTGAGAGTGATTCAGCTATGCTTTTGACTTCCTCTTTGAGCTTGGCTTGGATCTGACATCTCATTCCAGTGGCTCCTAGAAAAAAAGGAAAGCCTAGGAATGGAGCAGGTTTTGCTTGATACATTGACCCACATGGCTTTCCAGTGAGTAGTGTCCAGGCTGCAGACTTTTCTGGGGTTATGCTCATTCCATATTGTTTTGAGAATTGTTCAAGCACTGCCTGAAGCTGTGGTATTTGCTTCTTTGATGTCAAGAATACTGTGATATTGTCCATGTATGTGAGACATGTAATCTTCTGTGTTGTACCAGGTATTTGAACTCCAATGAATGTGCTATTGATTTTTTCAATAAGAGGATTGATATAATAAATAAACATCAATGCACTCAGAGGAGACCCTTGGGGATAATGATCATGTTGGGATGAATGAGGGTGAATTTCAGCCATTCATAGTAACATACAATTCTCTGCTTAGTATCAAGTTTGCAGTCAAATATAGTGGACCTTTGGGTATTTTAGTCTGTTTGAGCATATCCAGTAACACAGGGGTTCTCACTGAATCAAAAGCTGAAGCAATATCTACCTGCACCACTACTGTGCTGTATTTCTTCCTCACCCTAGTGGCTATCATCATGGTCTTGAATAACAATGCTGCTTACACTGTTGATGATCTCTTCTTTGCAAATTGTGATTCACTGATGGTTGGTAAAATATAGGGCTCAATCTTACCTTTTATAATTTTCTCCAATATTTTAATAGGAAGTTGCCCCATAGATATTGGTCTAAGATCATTTGGCATTGGTATGCCTTTCTTTTTCATATTATATGACACTATTGCCATGGGATATATCCCTGTGGTTGGTTTAATTTCTTGAGCAATATGGTTTGCTAAATCCTTGAGGTATTTAGTGGTAAAAACTTAAATGCTTGAAAATGAACAGTGGTATCCTATGGCCACCCGGGTGACAAGCATTACTGATAGTTCTCATTTTCTCTATTATATCATTTTCACTAACTGGTAATTGACCCTCAATCTCTCCAAACATTTTTGGCTGCAAAAAAAAGTGAGGCTCCACACTTAACTTATCTTGAAAATATTTGAACAATGGCATAATCATGTTATGGCCAGTGAACATACCTTCCTCAGTCTGTATGGCCATTGATACTTTTAGGTCTGGTACATAACCCAAAGCCCACTTGATAAACTTGTGGGTCAATGTGTGCTGTTGTGTGATGCAAAGCTTACTTTTCTTTATCTTCAGATATTCTTTCAGTGATTCACAGGACTTGTTATAAGCAGTAGCCAGCTTTCTTATGTGCATTTGAGTGCTGTGTGTTGGAGTCATCATCATTAGTCTCTGATGTAGCTGATTGGCATATTGCATAAGTTTTGATAGGTGTGGTTGATTTCTTGTTACATGATCAACATTGAAAGGCAAGATATGTATAAAAGTCAGGTATTGCTGTATAGGATCGAGGGTCATCCCTTTAATCTTCTGCAACAGAATATTTATCTCTGAGAAGAGGAATTCTGTCACATTTGTTGGGATAAGTAGTCTTATTGTTTTTGTTAGGTAGTGATTAACTACTTGCACTTGTTTTAGATTGATCATGATTAACTGGGCAGAATGATCAGAAAATGTGGTCGGGACCAATTTTACTTCCATGAGGTGATGCAGTGATGGTGAGTAAAAGACAAGATCTATTAATGTTACAAACTGACCATTATGAAAGGAGACAGCCCCTTCTGGCAGAAAACCTTGTCCACTAATCAATGGTATGGCTATTTTATGTAGTGATTCTTGTATAAATTCTTCATAAGATGAGTTGCAGTCCCCAAACAGAACAGTGGGCTTGCATTCATGGCAAGAATTGAATTTATATTATATATTATAGATTCTATCTTTTGTTTTTCTACTGGCATATATACAAGCACTATATTCATTGAAATTATTTTTTGAGTCAGTGTTATTATTAGAAGGTTTGAATCAATGTAAAATATATTATTATTATTATTATTATTATTATTATTATTATTATTATTATTATTATTATTATTATTATTATTATTATTATTATTATTATTATTAATATCAATCTAATAATAATTGTGTTTTTTATATTTTTCTAGATAATGAAACAGAGGTTGCTTATAAATATAAATATAGTAAAAATGTACTACTAAATAAAAAAAAAACAGCTTAGGAAACTAGCTTTAAAGTAAACAGACATATAGTTTTTCATCTGAGATAAATGTTCTCCAAAACTAACACAGTCATTTATATAACATCAAATTATACTTTTCTTGTATATAAAATTGTGAGTTTTTTTATTTCTAGGTGGTTAACTGAACTATTTATTATATAAGACTAATTAGCATAAAAAGTAATTTTTTATTTTTATTTTTATTTTTATTTTTATATATATATATTTTTTTTAAAAAGTAAATTCAGAACGAAATTTATGAAATTTTCAAAACAGATTCAATATCAATAAAACCTGTAAAGATTCGACATTTATCTTTCACATAACATAATTAATTATTCTAATAATATGTAACAACATAAAAAGAAGAATTAAATAACAATAATTACAAAGAATAAAAAAGTATACAGTGAACAAAATAAAATATTTACAGTTTAATAACAATAAAAACTGTTAAGATTTGACGTTTCTTTCCTGCATAATATAATTATTGCAATATTATGTAAGTAAATAAAAAGAAGTATTTAGTAACAATAATTACAAAAAATAAAAATAAAAATATTTACTATCAATATAATATATAAAGTCAAGAACTTCACACAATAAAATATTTCACGCATTACAGATCTATCGCCCAGGAAAGATCTTACAGGATGGGATTGCTAACCCAATATATAACTAAGATATATCATATTCTTAATGTTTTCATAGCTTTTGGTAAATATAATTTTTTTTTTTTTTTTAATATTCAATAGTACTTTGTTGGTTATCAGTTTTGCTGCTACTATACTCTTGCTGATTTCAGGTTTTTCAGTTGGCCAATACTAGACAGTTATTTCACAGTTGAGGAAAATAAAATGAGAAACTCTGCTAGACTCAATTTTAAAAGCACTATTTTATAGATCGCTGTTGCTTTTCAATAAACATTATTTCTTTTCAATTTGTTTCTTTTACTTTAGAAGCGAAATTTATAATTTTTAAAAATCTATTATTAAATTATCTTTGGGCAACTTTCTGTCACATTTTGCTTTATGTTTTCAAATTTAGAATTATTGCTTAGATTCGAACTCAGACTTTCACACGACCCACTACTCTCAGTGCCATCTCATATTGCTGACCCACCTGATAACACATATGTTGAAAAGATAAATAAACACCAATACACGTATTTCATGCTAAAATAGCAATCATCATTTGGTCTAGATTACTATCCTCACACATATATATATATAATCAGTGCTCAGCTTATATTAAGATAGCCAATCTTCATACTTTAATGGACAGGCTTCAAACTATTCCAACTCACAACTCTTCAACCTTCCATTTCATTGAAAATATGATGGTGGAACGTTCAAAGCCCTTGTTAGTGCCAAGGTTATCATCCTATACATGTCGACATATTAGTCATTCTGACCCCTCATGTACAGAAGAATAATCCATTTATATGTACATATGCGAGGGAGGGGTTTAGCATGAAATATGTATATTGGTGATTATTTATCTCTTCAAAATTGTGTGATCAGGGGAGTCAGCAATATGAGATGGCACTGAGAGTAGTGAGTCATGTGAAAGTCTGAGTTCAAATCCCACATATATTACATATATAAAAATGCAGGTTTAAGCCTGTACAATATATTAATTATTGCTTAGCAAAATTTAATAAAGCGTGTGATTCATAGTTTTTAAGTTTTTCTAAGTGGCACTGAGAGTAGTGGGTCATATGAAAGTCTGAGTTCGAATCCTACATATATTACATATATAAAAATGCAGGTTTAAGCCTGTACAATATATTAATTATTGCTTAGCAAAATTTAATATAGCGTGTGATTTATAGTTTTTAAGTACACATAAAATTTTTTAATTGCCCCTATGAATTAGTTTTTGTGATATTTCTTTATCAATATTAATAGCTATCTAAAATATTATTTCCCTATTTTGGTATTTTATTAAAAATGTAAACTATATTATATATTCAGTAAATAGTCAATGAAAACCATTTCCTTATTGAATAATACTTTTTTTTTCAATTCAGAATATATGGGCTAATGGTCTTTTTGCCACTGGATAATAGAAGACCCATTTCTCAATAAGAAAAGAAAATGAGTCAATATAATATTGATGACACGTTTATACTTATGCACAATTGATTTTCTTTTCATTGGCACTTTTGTCATGCTTTGTCAATTTTATTTAGGATTTATGAGCTGTTTTTATGTGTCCATTGCTGAATATGCTTATAATTGGAAATAAAAATGCAGGTGATATGCAACAATTTCAACAACCACTAGTTATTGTATATGAATCATGCTAATATAAATATCCTATCTTACCTCTTTAAATCTAAAGTGAAAAAATGCAACATATTGCCAATCATGCACTCATGTATGGATTTTAAGCAGGATACTTTGCTTTGGATAGTATAAATTTGGTAAAAGAGGGTCACAAAATATTTCAAAAGTAGAATTTTTATTTACTAATCTGAATCAGCTTAGAATTTCTCTACTGGTATTTTGCACATGATACAAAAATGTAAGCCACAAACTCTCTTTTTTTAGAGTTTTCATTAGTGCATCTGATGATGAGAGCAATATGACCAGTGATCCAATGCAATCCAACAATCTTTTAATACATAAATGAATCAGATAGACATAAAGTCATCCAACATCATAAACATCTTATACTCCTCCATTTTTTCCAATATTTTTAATGTATATCCTTGAAGTCATAGTAATTGCCAAAAGATAAATCCACAATTATTAGCACATTTATCCTGCTTATCAATCAATCTGATTCTATCTTTTGTTGCTAGGTGATGTCTCAGATGACGAGGATCTTGATGGCTCTTTTTATTTGTTTCCCTATTTCCTCCATTTGAGATCCAGCTGATTCTCTGGGGATCTACTTTTAAATTTGGGACACCTACTAGATAACAAAGAATTATCGATTGCCTTTACCATGATGTTATCAGTCAGTATACTGGAGCTAATTCTAATTTTGGCAGATAATGTAAATTTTCATTGGACTTCCTGTTGAACTTTTACTTTTTTTTAATACCATGGAAGGGATGATCATTTCCTTTCTTATTTTTTATTAAATTTTTGAATGGATCAGTTTTTACTATCTTGGAAATTATCATGAAGTTTAAACCTCTGTTTCTTTTCCCTCATTAGCAGATTGCTGCTGCAAAAGCCAATGAGCATGCCAACCATGTGTTTGCTGATCTTAGAATCATTACAAACTAAACACTTGTTCTATATAATTTAGAAAGCTATGCATCACTATTGGAATTTTATTGGATTTTTCAAAAATGTATTGACTGTTAAGGCCATAAGTTTGACTACTTGCCTGCTATAATATAAGGTATGATTCACTATATCAAAATATATCTCTGAGATACTTTAATTCAATATCACTTGTTTAAGCTCATGAAAACTAACAAGATTATTAAATAGAGAATCCAGCCAAATATGAGATACCTCTTGTAGGTAACTACATGCTATAGCATGCTTTGTTTTCTCTGTAATGGAATTGGTACCATAACTTTTTAGAACATTGCTTTCTCAATCATGAAATTGCTACTGTATCTTCCTAGACTATTATGGTACTCTATAGAAGCTCACTTGTATGATGAGAAAATATTAATATTTTTAGAAGTGGCTGACAGTATTCAATATATAATTATATCCATTAGATTCCATTAATATTCTTGTGTTCTCACATTAAACTTGAACATTAATATTTGTTTAGTATATGTATTATTTGAACTCCATCTCTCATCTCTTTATTGCTCAACCTCTACAATATGTACTTTTCCAACTAGTTTGTCTTATTTCTTTATTGGATAATCTTTTTTATCTGAAATATCTCCAGCTGTTGTGTAATGTTATCCACTTTCTTTTGCACTTTTATTAATGTTTCTCTGTTTTCATTATGAATTATTTTATAGTTTCCTGGATATGCTTTTCAATTATCTCAAATTTTTCACCACTCTTTTTTTATTCTTCTTCACTTCTTCAATGATTTTATACTATTTCATTGTTTAGGTTTATTATGATATTATCCAGTCTCATACATAGTCATGACATAAATTTTGTCTCTTAGCTAACATTGGTAATCCTTTATTTCTTTAACCATGTCATGTACTTTTTGACCATCTTTATTGGATAATCTTTTTTATCTGAAATATCTCCAGATGTTGTGTAATGTTATCCACTTTCTTTTGCACTTTTATTAATGTTTCTCTGTTTTTATTATGAATTATTTTATAGTTTCCTGGATATGCTTTTCAATTATCACAAATTTTTCACCACTCTTTTTTTATTCTTCTTCACTTCTTCAATGATTTTATACTATTTCATTGTTTAGGTTTATTATGATATTATCCAGTCTCATGCACAGTCATGACATAAATTTTGTCTCTTAGCTAACATTGGTGATCCTTTATTTCTTTAACCATGTCATGTACTTTTTGACCATTTCTGCGTGCATTCAGATTTGATATATAACAAGTTCTTCTTCAAGTCATTTTCAGCTATCTTCAATTTTTTTGACTATATCCTCTTTTTGTGGATCATTTTCATTTGCAATCAGCATTGATTATTAACCATATTTTCTTGAAGTTGGTTTTGACTGACAACCACCTCTTTTTGAAGTTGGCCATTGTTGTTAATCATCTTTTCTGGAAGCCAGTTTTGACAATCTATATTTTGTGAACCATCTCTGAAGTCAGATTTGGTTATTAAACATTACTTCTTGAAATTGTTTTTGGCTGTTAACCATCTTTTTTTTTTTTTGGTTATATTTTATATTTTGTGGATGATCTGTGAAGTATTTTAAAATGTCCATTATTTTAGCACTTTGGCTTATTTAATTTTTTTTTCTATTGGTTTTTCTATAAATTCACCTGTTTCAATTTATTTTTCACTTTTAGCACATGTTATCATTACAAATACTATTTGATTTATTTTTATTTGTATACTGAGACACATTTTTTCATTTCTAACATTCTCATGTTTGTTTCTTCTTTTTTCTATATTGTAACCATATACTTAACCCATAAGGGTTAGAAATAATCTGTAATGCTTTAATTTTTTTAACTTAAATAAACTTTTTTTTAAGTGTCATAGCATCGGCTGGGATGTGAACCTGCAACCCGGGCGACTGCCTGCTAGTGCCAGGCAGTCACACTGACCTCTCACCCACCAATGCAAGACTAAATAAACTTTATTGTTGTTAAGATATATAAAGTCTTAACTAGGTGTTCTAATTTATTAATAAAACAATTTATTTAACATGTTTGAATATTAACTGCTTAAGAAATATCAATCAAATTATTTAATATTTGCTTAAAAATCCAAATTTGATGGTTTAATTCTGGATAAGAGTTAATTTGAAGTGTGCTGTGTTTTTTAAATTAGTTGCATTAAATAAAGTTTTTATTGCTATTTGTAAAGTATGGTTATAAATTGATATTAAAGTTTCTATTTTGCTATTCAGCCTAATAAAATATATTTATAATAATTTCATAAAGTAAGAGTTAATGTGATATCTTCTAAAGTTAGAATTTAAGTCATTAAGCTTAAAGATAACTAGTTTGGAATAGGTTTTAGCTTAAATAAATTTTAGTAGAAAAAAGCTTAGTTTCACTGGTTTTAAAATATTGATTATTTTTTAGTATACATATATGTGTAAATGATTATGCCTGAATGTTAAAAGATTGAAAAGTTTAAAAAGGAATTATTAAAAGTATTATATTTTATAAAAGATACATTAGTCATGATAATCTTAAAGAACTCTTAGAGTGAAAAAAGTATTTATTCTAAATTTAAGATATTATTTTAAGTACATATTTTTTATTGAAATTAAAAATATATTTTTTGGTAAATAATTACATAGCCTTAATAAAATTTAATTACTTTACCATCTGGACATCACATTTAAAATGTCTTAATTAGTAAAGATTTCAAGGACAAGTTTATAAATATGCAAACTTACAATTAAAAAGATTAAAAATATGTTAATGTTAAAATTCCCATTGTAATAATTCAATTTGATTGATAAAATTATATTATGTGATAGACTTTGCAGCAAAAATTGAACATGCACACATGCTTTTTAAAAGGAATAAATACAGAAAATAAAACACAGATCATTTTTATTATTATAAATTAATCAGTTTTAACAAGTATTCAGTTCATTTTTAATTACTTATTATTTATATCACCTTCAAATGTCAGGACAAAAAGTTTAAGTCATTCAGATACTATGTTCACCTGTTCATAGAATAATAAATCAATAGTGGATGTAAAGACTTCATTATTTATTGATTAAAAATCATAAAGCATCTGAACAGGAAAAGATATTGGAAACCAATGAGATGTCAATGTATGGATATGTTTATTTGTCTTATGTATAGACTTTCAATTAATTCACACTTCTAATTATACACTTTATTGTATAACTTCTAAATTCATTACCTAGACTAATTATAGTTATTAATGATGTTACCTTTCATATTTTAATAAAATTCTTACCTTGGAATGAAATACTTCATGTAAATAATTTAATTAATCAGAGACAGTAACTATTA
This sequence comes from Epiperipatus broadwayi, assembly GCA_028023455.1. Classification (NCBI taxonomy): domain Eukaryota; kingdom Metazoa; phylum Onychophora; class Udeonychophora; order Euonychophora; family Peripatidae; genus Epiperipatus; species Epiperipatus broadwayi. The sequence continues at coordinate 1,324,929 of JAQFVV010000067.1, read as the reverse complement.
ACTTATTAGAAATAAATTTTAAAGTCATATTTTTATTAAACCAAAAGAATTGCAATAATGAGTTTTTTAAAATTATTCCTAGTCTCAAAAATAAAATGAAAAATGATAATTGTAAATTGCTTTATATAATTCAAATAAAATAAAATGCCATCTGGATTGACTTTACTAATATTTTAGAAATGCATTGTACATTTTCTTTCCTTCTAGTACAAATAAAATAATCTTTTAGCATTATTATAGCTTATTCATCACCATGATAATAACTATTATGATTAAGTAGTTGAAAGTGCACTAGGCATACTTTGTACAATGTAAATCATATCTCAATGAGGTTGTGCATATATTTTGTTTGTTAGTTCAGTAAATTCTCAAAGTTACCCATTTAAAGTATATTCTCAAGGCTTTGAAAAAGAATAGGAAATAATTTGAATTTGCTTCCTAGTTTAATAGTAATGAAATTATGTTTAATCTTTATAATGGAACTGTTTATTGCTGGTTTATTGTCTACCTTGCTATACCTGTTCTTGGCTCATTTCTCTAAATTTATATTTCAATTACATACAATGCTGTCAAGAAATTTCTGCTAGGAAATGTTTTTTCTGCATATTTATTTCATTTAATTTGTAAAAGACTTTGTTATGTTATATTCCACTAAAGAAAACAATAAGAAGAACCTGAATTTAAATAGTTAATTTAATTTTAAAAATGAAATAACTTTTAATTCTTAATTTAAAATGGGTAAACAAATGTAATGGCTATTAATTTCTTTTATAAATTTGATATATGATTCTTATTATTGTGTAATGATATTATAAGGTATATTTATAATGGCATATACTTTAAATGGATGTGTTAAGAAAATATCTATATAACAGTTTAAAAATATCACATGATCACCATCTCTATACTAGCACATAATTGTTGTAAACGAAGGCAAAACTCTCCATACAGTAGTGCCACCCTGTGCCAAACAGAGTAATCAATGGACACCAGAAGGCTTGTGCATAAAATCCCTATCTGATGATGGCCACAAGCCAGAAACTAGTCTGGGGATATCAGATGAGTAGGCACTAGATAGGGATTTTATGCACAAGCCTTCTGGCATCCATTGATTACTATGTTTGGCACAGGGTGGCACTACTGTATGGAGAGTTTTGCCTTAGTTTGAAAATATCGAGGTAAAATGTTTTATTTTAAAAGCAAAAAAAATAATAAAAGTCCTCTGAATTATTATTTCAGTATAATAGAATGTATTATTGTTCTTGGGGTAAACAGCCTTTATATTTGACATATAAGTAAATGGAAAGTTTGGATGTCAGTGTGTTTATTTAGATAGTTCATAAAATTTTAATATTTGATATTGTTATGTAATCATATTTCTGTTTACATATAGTAATAGACCAAATAGATGTTATGTTTATGAATGTGAGTTGATTTTTATTATTATTATTATTATTATTATTATTATTATTATTATTATTATTATTATTATTATTATTATTATTATTATTATTATTATTATTATTATTATTATTATTATCATCATCATCATCATCATCAAATTCATGTCTAGTTGAGTTATTCATTGGTACTCTGCTTGGAAACAGGTATCAATTTAGTCATTTTAATGTGGATATTTTTATTGCTTTGGTATATGTTAAAGCCCTCCATGAATGAAAGCATGACATATTTGTTTCAGCACTGCCAGATCAAGTTATTGGGTGCTCATTCATTTCTGCTAATAAGGGTCATTCTATTTAATCGCATGGTGAAATGAAATAACTTCTGATTTATGTTTCATTTTAACCAAATTGGTTTATAATTACCTGACATAAAATTTGAAATTTAAAACAAACCTGAGATTAAGTAAGCATCTGGAATTATACTTTAAATATAAAAATAAACTGGAAAGTATAATCTTTGCATTTATAGGATCTTTGGTCTATATAAGAAGACTCATACTCTGTGGTGTATTAGCAGAGAAAGAGGGAATAAATAAAGTACAGAAAATTAAAGTGTTTGATAATGAAGAGAGAGTATGTAATAGTAACCATAAATGCATTATAATAGAAATGATTAGTAATGTGATGGAAAATAGTAATAAAAGTACAAAGGATAGTGAAATATGTTGATGGAGAATGAATAATAAGAATAAGTTAGAAGAATATAAAATAAAAGTTGAAGAAACTGTGGAAAGGTTGGTTGAGGATGAATATAAGAATTGGTGTGATGAAGTAAAAAAAAGCATGGCAAATAAGGTTTGAGTTGAGAATATTCAAATAAATAAAAGTAATTGTAAAGTAAGAGTTAGTAAAAGTGTAAAAATAATGGAAAAAAAGCATGCAGAAAATATAAGTTTGTTATTAAGAACAAAGAAAGTGAAAAAGATGTTGATGTTAAATGAGAAAAAATTTTTAAAAAAAGTTGACTAAATAGTAATGATAGAGATGATGAAATGAAATAGTAAATTATTGGAGGATATTAATAAATGGAAGAGATGGGAGTAAAAAAATGAAAATACACTAAAAGAAGGAATTTAGGAGACAGAAATAGTATTAATAGATGATAAAAGAATAGAGTGTAGTTCTAGAGAAGAATTATAGACAATCTAAATAAGTATGTAATGGATAATGTTTGTAAAGACAATAGATAATTGTGGCTGCCTAAAACTCATGTACTGCAGAAACTCTTTTGACATTTCATCATGTTGCTTTATTTAGAAAAAAAAAACAAATTGAAATTATAACATTTAAAATAATTTTATATTTAGCTGATATATTGTTTATTACGATATATGAAATATGTCAGTCAATTATAGAATGCCTTTAATAATATATACATGCAGGTGTTGACATCATTGCAGAATATTTCAAAGTGATTATTTTTTCTCATTATATTTACACAATGTTCTCAATAATCGAAATGAGTTTAATTGAAAGCAGATAAATTAATACAAAATTAAAGTTATATAGATAACAAAATTGACTAATTATTGTTTCATGATCAAAAAAAAAAGTGTTAAATTGTATTATAATTTTATTCTGTTATCAATAAGCGTCACCATATTAATTTTATTTGAATTTATCTGTCTTTTAATATATATATATATATATATATATATAATTCATTTTACTATTAAAAGCTTTAACGAGTAATAGTATTTTCTTTTGTAGTAATCGAATAATCTTAAAAAGGTATTTACATTAAAACGGTTATTAGATTTTAGAAGTAATTATGGTTGATTTATAGTTATTATATATATGTTTTAAATAATTATTAATATTGCTCTAATTTTTTATCTACAAATTCATAAAATAGCTGGAATATCTTCCAAATTGATTTTAAAAGATTTATATTAACGGATTTGTCAGAATTATAGAGTTGATTACATTTTTGATTTTTTACAAAGTTTCTTTTTATTCAATGGAAATGCTTATATTTATACATTTATGACATGATAATATAATTTAAAATACATTTTTTTAATAATATCAATTTATTTGCTAATAAACCAATATATTTTATTTAAAGTGCATCTTATGATCTTTTGATTTTATAATAAATAGGACGTAAAATCAACTTTTTAGGTAATATGAAATAGAAGTTTGAGATTTTACGTTATTTACAATAATTTAAGTAATTTAATACTCATAAATCTAAGCTAGAATTCTGAAAAATATTTGAAAAAGTTTTATTATATATTTATATATACTGTAATGATATACATAAATGCTTCAAAAGCATATTCTAACCTGTAAAATACAAAATATGGATGCGACTTTTCTGTCTGGTTACAATCACCTTACAGCCTGCAGCTAATATGCATGTATATGACATGAATGATTGAGTTTTATATTGAAATCCTGAAACAAGAATAATACAATGAATATATGCAACAAACCCAATACAATTTACATCAATGATAGATTTTGCTTTAACTTCAAAATAAAGTAGAGGCATTCATAATACTTTGAGATTAAGGACATATTGTCAACTGATGACAATACTAACATTATTATACATAATGCACAGTATGAATATTATAATTAATAAAAATAATAAAATAATACTTATACACTATTTCTTTATCTTTTACAAACTGACTTTACAACCCTAAAAATATTTCACTTATGTTAAAATATAAACTTACATAACATTAAAAAATAATATTACTTCAAATTTCTTTTATTATAGTTTACTATTATACATTAATGACTATAATCACATATATTTGTTTACCTTTTATAATTTGAATTATTTTTAATTTAGATATTAGAAGCATGAAATGAAACCAAGATATATATATATATATATTGAAACAGATATACTGTTCCTCGTATATATATTCAAAATATCCCCCCCCCCCATTTAAAATGACTAGCATGATTTGATCAAATTGGGAATGAAATAAAGCAAAAAGTTTATAGTTTCAAAATTAAGAGGTAAATAAAAGCTGTGATTTGTTAAAAAGATTATATTTTTAATTTTTTGATCGATGGTTTTGAATAAAGTGTTATATCATTTTGCTTTCTTATCTCTCACACTAAAAAAATTAGATTATCAAATCATTAAGAAGAAAAGAAAAAAACGTTTGGGCTAAAATGAGGCAGTATGCAAATCAGACACGGCGGAAAAGAAAGCTGTTCTATCAATTCAGAGAGAGGTAGATCAAATTGGATTTTTTTTAAGTGTATTACTCAATTCTGACTTTCGTCTCCTTAAAATATAGCTTTTACAAACACTTAAAAATGGAAAAAGAAAGCGTTATTAAGGGAATTGTAATGATAAAAGAGTAAACTAACAGCTTCAGCTCTCCATACCAAGCCATGATTTTACAAGATAATGCTATCTAGATGAAATAACCCGCCCTCTTTTTGAATAAATCAGACTTGTCAACTGGAAGGTAATTATTTTATAAAAATATTTGAACATCTTTATTATAAATTGAAATTATAAAGTAACTGCATAAAAATACGTTTGTAATAGAAATTTATAAATGAGAATTATGAATAATGTAGCTGCATGAAAATAGAAAATTATAAATGAAACTTATGCACATTTACACTGACTGGATTATGAATAATCCACAAACTCAGAATTGTTCACATTATTTGTTTTGATAATTATAAATAAAATAATAAAAGACTATATGAATTGCAAATGAACTATTGATCAACAAACTGCTTCTAACTTTTTCATAAATGAAATTAAAATGAGTCATCACATGGATAGGAATGAACTTTGTTAAAATGAATTGCAAATGAACTATTGATCAACAAACTGCTTCTAACTTTTTCATAAATGAAATTAAAATGAGTCATCACATGGATAGGAATGAACTTTATTAGAACTTACAAATTAATTGTTATTTAATAAAATTATTGTTACTAAAAAATAAATTTGGTTATCCAGTTGTCCAGTTCTGTTTTGTTTTATTGCATCACTCATCAGTTATGGCACTTGTTCATGAGAATCTCATGCCTTCTGAGCTATGTCTGGCATAACTAGACCTAGGCAAGTCAGGTTGTAGTGAGACAGAACTCTAATGGTGCTGTTTGGAAAACCAAACATAGAAATGTTTAGATGCTTCCAGTCTCTATGGTACTACATCCTCTGATGAGCAGGAAATATTGTTGTAAGGGGTGTTAACATCTGCATTGAGGAATGCCAATTGATAGTTCCTTCCTGCAGCATGCTCATCATAAAATTGTTACAACTGATATAATAAAAGGGTTGTATGGGGGTCCAGTTACATTTGGCACCCAACTTGGGGCCTTATCTGGCTAGCCTACTCATAGGCCGGTTAATTTACTGCCCTACTGTGAGGTCCGATCTAGCTAGCCTACTCATAGGCATAAGCAGATCACGATTCTGTGATATGAACAGTGCATATTATGTAGTGATGTAATTTGTTCAGGAAGGGTGGAAAAATAAAAGTTTAAAAGAAAAACAACACAAAAATGAATGGCATAGAGAATAAAACAGGCATTTTGAAGAAGATGTAGTTAAATCATGGTGTGGATGGAGAGAGAAGCTTATCAAAGTTGAAATAAAAAATACAAATAAACTGTAGAATAAAATATTGATGAAAAACAGATCAAAATCAAAAAAAAAATGAATACAGAAAGCATAGAGGATCTTCATGAGAAAGAAGATAATCAAGAAGCCAAAGCAGATGAGGAATCAGAGAAAACAGGGGAGACATCCATGTTAGCCCAGTTAATGGGAATTATAAAAGAAGACCAAAAGAAAAGAGATGAACAAAGAGAAGATGATATCAAACAACTAGAAGAAGATAACAAAAAAAGAGATGAACAAAGAGAAGATGATATCAAACAATGAGAAGAAGATAAGAAGCAAGCAATAGAAGCAAACCAAAGAATGGAAAAACAAATTATAGAAGCAGTGGAAAATCAAAATGAAAAGTTCAACCAGTTGATAAAGAAAATAATTCAGTCTAAAAAATTGGATGAGGAGGAAACTTTGGAATTTCCAACCAAAGATATTTTAAAGGAATCACAAATTGAATATCCTATTACTGATGAAGCAAAATTTGAGATTGTTAAAAAGGAAGAAATTGAAATTACAAAGGGTGATCTTGAAATTGTCAGTCTACCTTCAGGAAAACTTCTGATTGTGGAATATACCTCTAAAATTGAAAAGAAAGAAGCAGTATATACTGAAGCTGAGATATCAAACACAGCAAAAGAGTTTCAAATGGATGAAAATAAATCTAATAAAGCAAAATTAAAATCTTCTGATATTCAAGAAGATGAAAAACATGAAAATGAACATAATCAAAAACTTAAATCTCATATAACTAAGGAACTGTCCAATATAGAAGAAAATGTTTCAGAAAAATTGTCTGATATATGCTATGAAATAGTAACAGAGATAGAGAAAGAAACCATAAATTGGAAAGAAAAGTATGTTAGTCCTCAGCGATATATAAAAATTATAAACAAAAGCTTAATAAACTCAAATCAAAAATTGAGTACAAAAAAAAATATATAAAGACAGTTATTAAAAATATAGTTGCTTACGCAGGAAAAGACACCAAAAGGGAATCTGAAAAGTCGGGATTTATCAGTGTGAAAAAAATTAAGCAACAAGAAACCTTTACAAATACCAAAAAAATAATTACTATGGCAGAAGAACCATTTAAAAAGAAACTTTTATGTAAAAATGAAGTACCACCATGGAAGAGGAACAGGAAAAAATCCACAGATGGTGTTCATGGTCCATATCGGATGCGTATAATTAAAAGATCAAACAGTAACAAGGATCTCCAAAGAAAATACAGAAGTGAAGAAGCAAGACACCACAGTAATGTTAAACATGATAAATTTTCAACAAAAAGACGATCCAGAAGTATGTCACGTCATAATACAAAAGAGGACTATAGGAGAACTGATCATGATCCTCAGTCTCCCAAACCAGGTTGCAGTTATAATTCAAAATAAAATAGAGATAGCTGATGGAAAAAGTTTGTGAGTGTGATGTAGTGATGCATGAACTTGTGTTTTTCATGTTAAGATGGTGGATGATTAAGCAGAGCTGCTTGGATGCATTGTGTTATGATGTTCCGAAGTATATGCTTGGCACTATCCAGACCTGGATATTGTGCTCCAAGAGTAGTCCAGCAGTGCATATATATAGGTCTCATGTATAGGCCGTGGTCTCATGAATAGGCCAAATGATAGCCCCTAAGACTCACAGAAGCTGAGCAGGGTTGGCTGAGTGCCAAATTGTTTTTTTTTCTGGCTCCTACTCTTGGTTGGATGATACTTCTAAGTACAAGAGAGATTGTGCTTAAAAATGAGATATTTTCTCATGACATCATGGGGCAGTGCATGCTGGTAGTTTGTGCTTGGCCATCTACTTATCCTGGCATTGGAGGCTACAGTTCATGTATTCACTTTTCCAGCTCATCTTACCATTTCATCAGCACATCTAAAACCAAGCAGTAATAAGAAATGATGTGTATAGTATATGGAATGAAATCGTACTTCCAGGCGATTTCATCCCAAAATTTGGTGGAAGGTAATGAAACAGATATACTGTTCCTTGTATATATATTCAAAAGACCCCCCCCCCCCATTTAAAAATGACTAGCATGATTTGATCAAATTGGGAATGAAATAAAGCAAAAAGTTTATAGTTTCAAAATTAAGAGGTAAATAAAAGCTGTGATTTGTTAAAAAGATTATATTTTTAATTTTTTGATCGATGGTTTTGAATAAAGTGTTATATCATTTTGCTTTCTTATCTCTCACACTAAAAAAAATTAGATTATCCAATCATTAAGAAGAAAAGAAAAAAAAACATTTGGGCTAAAATGAGGCAGTATGCAAATAAGACATGGCAGAAAAGAAAGCTGTTCTATCAATTCAGAGAGAGGTAGATCAAATTGGATTTTTTTTAAAGTGTATTACTCAATTCTGACTTTCGTCTCCTTAAAATATAGCTTTTACAAACACTTAAAAATGGAAAAAGAAAGCGTTATTAAGGGAATTGTAATGATAAAAGAGTAAACTAACAGCTTCAGCTCTCCATACCAAGCCATGATTTTACAAGATATTGCTATCTAGATGAAATAACCCACCCTCTTTTTGAATAAATCAGACTTGTCAACTGGAAGGTAATTATTTTATAAAAATATTTGAACATCTTTATTATAAATTATAAATTGAAATTATGAAATAGCTGCACAAAAATTATCTTATAAAAATATTTGAACATCTTTATTATAAATTGAAATTATGAAATAACTGCATAAAAATACGTTTGTTACTGGAAATTTATAAATGAGAATTATGAATAATGTAGATGCATGAAAATAGAAAATTATAAATGAAACTTATGCACATTTACACTGACTGGATTATGAATAATCCACAAACTCAGAATTGTTCACATTATTTGTTTTGATAATTATAAATAAATTAATAAAAGACTATATGAATTGCAAATGAACTATTGATCAACAAACTGCTTCTAACTTTTTCATAAATGAAATTAAAATGAGTCATCACATGGATAGGAATGAACTTTGTTAAAATGAATTGCAAATGAACTATTGATCAACAAACTGCTTCTAACTTTTTCATAAATGAAACTAAAATGAGTCATCACATGGATAGGAATGAACTTTATTAGAACTTACAAATTAATTGTTATTTAATAAAATTATTGTTACTAAAAATTAAATTTGGTTATCCAGTTGTCCAGTTCTGTTTTGTTTTATTGCATCACTCATCAGTTATAGCACTTGGTGATGAGAATCTCATGCCTTCTGAGCTATGTCTGGCATAACTAGACCTAGGTAAGTCATGTTGTAGTGATACAGAACTCTAATGGCGCTGTTTGGAAAACCAAACATAGAAATGTTTAGATGCTTCCAGTCTCTATGGTACTACATCCTCTGATGAGCAGGAAATATTGTTGTAGGGAGCGTTAACATCTGCATTGGGGAATGCCAATTGATAGTTCCTTCCTGCAGCATGCTCATCAGAAAATTGTTACAACTGATGTAATAAAAGGGTTGTATGGGGGTCCGGTTACAATATATATATATATATATATATATATATATATATATATATATATATATATATATATATATATATATATCAAGAATTAACAATACTTTAATTTTCCCACATGTAGTAAAGATTAAAAAAATATATCTCTGTTTCAAGTTAAATATATTACTTAGCAAAAGTTAATATTTATAATCATATTCATTTATTAAACATTTTATATATTTATCATATAAATACAACTAAAGATTTAACTAAAGTAATGTGTGTTTCTCAACTTTATAAGTTCACATATGCTTAGATTTAATAAATACACTTTTTAAATAAAATTGTAAAATAAAAAGTATTATTACTATCATATTTTTATAAAGAATTCTTTGGTAAATTATATTTTTTGATGAAATAAATATAAAATAATATTACCATTTTTTAAATTTAACATGAATGGTTCCTTTTAAATAATAATTTTATCATTTATCTAAGTCTTTATCCTTAGATGTCTCTTTGATATCCATAGGTAATCTATGATAAAGTTTGTAATGTGAAAATCGAATAGAATTATTATTATTATTATCATTATTATTATTATTATTATTATTATTATTATTATTATTATTATTATTATTATTATTATTATTATTATTATTATTATTATTATTATTATTATTATTATTATTATTATTATTATTATTATTATTATTATTATTATTATTATTATTATTATTATTATTATTATTATTATTAGTAGTAGTAGTAGTAGTAGTAGTAGTAGTAGTGGTGGTGGTGGTGGTAATGGTGTTGGTGGGGGTGAAGGTTGTGGTGGAGGTGGTGGGGTGGTGGAGCTGGTGGTGGGGGCCAGGTGGTGGTGGTGGTAGAGGTGATGGTGGTAGTAGTAGTAGTAATAGTAATAGCAGTAGAAGTAGTAGTATGAAAAAGAAAAGACAAGATTTTAATTATAATCTAATGAGAGATAAATAATAGCTTTGGTGAAACTTTTAATTAAGATCTGGTGGAAGATAAAGATTAGCCCTGCTTAGGGTCTCATATATTTTATATTTAATAATCTTTGACTGCAGATATATTTTTAAATTTGCAATTTAATGATTGCAAAAAAGAATTTTTGCATATTAGAAAATTGCATCTTATAGATTTTATATTTACTAATCTTTAACAAATATAAATATTTATATTTGCTAATTGCAGACTGCTGATATCTTATATTTGATATGTGCTAATTATTGACTTCAGATTAAGATTTGCATATTAATAATTGTGAATTGAAAGTTGTAGAATGCTGTTTCCTTGTAAATTGTGAAGCATAGACTGCTAATAGAAGATTTTTAATTGCTGATTACTATCTGCTAAAGCAACAATTTGAATTGAAAATAAAAACAAAAGTGATCATACATTGTCAATGCAAAACCTATGTGACTTAAAAACTGTATTAAATATATGTTGTGCTAACTCCCTTCCAAGATGAACCCAGAGCTCAAAAGTTTGCCAACATGAACATGTCCTAATTGCCTAATTTGAAACTGAACCTGAAAATTGCATTCATACATCATGACCAGATAAATGGAAATCCAAAACCATAGTAATGTCCACTCAATAAAACTACAACATTGCTTACATTGTTGGAATCAATCAGAAGAAAAAATTGAAGACCTAAAGATAATTGAACAGTTTTATATTTTAACCATATATTAAGTCTCAGTTTGATAAAAAAACTTATAATAGGTTTGTTCATAGTAGTTTAGGTAATAATAATCAAGTTATAAATACATAATTTATTATATGTATTTTTTATGGAATCTATAAAGTATAAAGTATCAGTTTAAGATTTTATTTTACCACTTTGTTAGAGCGTGTATTGTGAAATGAAACTTTATATTCATTGTTTTTTTTATATTATTGATTAGTGTAAAAGCCTTGGCAGATAATAATAGTTTTTCCTTTTATCTCATCTGCTCCCTATTATTTTTGAAATTAATTTAATTTAGTGTGTGTTTGGATTTCCTGCAGAACATATATCTTTTGGCTAGTTATTTATTGATTAAATGGTTTTGTTTTTCTTGCATGCAGGTAGTGTATGAGAATTTGTTTTCTTATAATTCAAATTATGTAAAATTATAACCATTTATTTTTGCTTGCATGAAGGTTCTTGTTCTGTCCTGTTGATTATTATTGGGTTAAGAAAGGATCAATTCACACTGTTCATTAACTTCCATCCAAGTTTGTCTTTATTAAAATCTATAATAAAAAAAAGATCACTGGCTGGAAGATCATGATACCTCTCTTTTATTCTTAGGTGATAAAACAGAATTATCTACCAAAATGTTTGATATACCACAATATTCACTTGCTCTTTCAGACAAAGATAGTTGGGGAAGTTGCATCAACTTTTTTTTTCAACTATATTTTTTGAATTTAATATAACTTAAAAAATCATTGATAATTATATTTGTTTTTGGTTGATGTTTGTTTCTGTGTCCTGTCCTTCAATTGTCTAAACAATATTTAAGATCTCTTTCTCTCCCTGAGTCTAGTTGGGGCATTCATTTCAGAATGTTAATTATTACTTTAAATTTTATCACTGTAAATTATATTTCATACATCAACAGTGTCCTAGTGTCACTCTCTGTGATAAAAAGGAATAGTGTGTCTAATAAAATTCATTTAAAAATTTTGGTGCCCAATGTGGGGCTTCAAATTGTAAAACCCAGGTGAAATTTATTTCAGACAACTGAGGAATATTTCAGGGGTAGGGAGGCAAAATTTAGTGTTAGAATCAGTTTATGCTAGTAGGGGTTTGTGTTGATGGAGCTGTTTGGAGTGGGGGTTCTTTTTAATATGAATGAATAAATAAATAATCAAATATAGTTTTTTGTTTGGATTTCTAAATAAAAATTGAATGTAAGCAAGAGTGATAAATAAAGAATAAGTAATGGTAGTTAGATTTTCTAAAATAAAAAAAATTGAAACTCAAAATTAAAGTTGAGAACTACAAATATACTGGGACTTGACCTTATTTTCAAAAATGGAATTTACTGAAGTAGAGGAAGAAAACACTATTTCTTTCAAAAATCCACAAGTGGTCAAAAAGGAAAACAGTGGTGCAGTTACAAGTGATGATGAAGATGATGATATACATAATGATAGAAAATAGAGAAATAAAACAAAGTCAGCAGGCAATGATAAATGAAATGCAACAAGAGTTACTGAAAATGAAACAAAATCAGCAGACAATGTGGGAAGAGTTCAAAGCTGAAATGAAAAGAATGAGGCAAGAAACTATGAAAAGTATGGAGAAAAACCAGGAGGCCATAGAGAAAAAATTGGCAAAAAAATTTGAAAATTAGAGAAACAATTTAAAGCGGTAAAAGATATAACTGAAGTTAAAGATGATTTAAAACAATATATAATTAAGGCAAATATGATAATTATTGTGAATATTGGAGTAGATTTAAAAAATGAAAATGGAAAAAATGGTGCTAGCAGCCTATGACATATTTTATTGTTAATACTGGTCTTATTAATGAGGGTGTACCTGTAACTGCACTGACAGATGCTAAGAAAAAACTTAAACATATTGCAATATTTCTTAAAAATGAAGATGGAGATGATGTTAGAGATCAAGAAATAAATGGAGTTCTTAATTTATTACATCAAATACTAAAGAAAACTGAACTAAAGAATTTATGGAATTAAATGGCTGTAGAAACAAAACACAAGAAATATCAACCAGAAATTGCAGCACAGGTAAAAAGAGAAAGCAGCAACCATGTGCATTTCAGAAATATGGCTCATCTAAAAAGCTTAAATGTACTTTTCTTCTTTCATTAAAAGATGAAGATGAAGAAGATGAAGAAAAGAAAAAAAGAAAAAAAAACACCAGACAGAGGTTACAAGGTGAGAAGATATGAGGAAAGATTTTCAAGACAGAATTAGGGGGGAGAGTTTGGTAGTAGTAGGGAGGAATCAAAAATAATCTTAATCTCACTAGACAGAGGATAGAGCAAATGTTTAGCAAGGTCTGTGTGGGGGTTTACAATTTAAAAAGGTGGGATTTTTTTTAAAAAAGTGAAAACAAATCATAAAGAAAATTTTTTAAATTTTTTTTCTATGTGTGAGAGGACAGTTGAAATTGGATACATTCTCTGCTTCAAAAATCCTCCCTTCTAAAATCAAACTAAAATGTATCTATAAAAATTTTAAAAGAGAAGATAAAATTTTATTTAAAATTTTGTATTTTATTTTTTTTGTCTGTAAGCATAAGTGCCATAACACATGTACTAGATTATATTTTGAAATCATAAAAATATTTTGAGTTAAAAACTTTTAATTAAGATAATTCTTTTCATTTTTGTTTTAATCTATTTTAAAATTAGACTTATTTTTGAAATTATTAAAAGTGGTGTTAAAAAAAGTGAGAATTTAAAAAATAGACCTGGTTAAAATTTTCATTAAGATATAATGAGAGATAAAGTATAGCCCTTAGTAAAACTTTTAATTATGATCTGGCAGGAGATAAATATTAGCCATGGTTAGATTTTAAGATCTGGCAGGAGATAACAATAGTATCTAAAGGCTCTGTATTTTTGAAGGGGTCTCATATATTTAATATTTGCTAATTTTTGACTGAAGATATATTTTTATATTTGCTACTTACAAATTGCAAAGGAGGATATTTGCATATTAGAAAATTGTATCTTATAGATTTTATATTTGCTAATCTTTGACAGATATAAATTTATATATTTTCTAATTGTGGACTGCTGATATCTTATATTTTCAATATGCTAATTATGGATTCTGGATTAAGATTTTCATATTAAGAATTGCAAATTGAAAGGTGTGGACTGCTGTTTTCTTGTAAATAGCAAAGTGAAGACTGCTAATAAAACATTGCTAATTGCAGATTGCTAGCTATTAAATCAACCATTTGAGGGAAAAAAAGAAAATGATCAAAATTTAACAATGCTGAACCTATCATCCTTTAAGAACAGTATTAATAGTATTCCATGCTAACAACATTTCAAGATGAACTCTGGATCTTTAAATTGTACCATCTAAAACATATCATCATTGCCTAGATTGAAACTGATCCTGAATATTGCCTATGTACTCCATGACCAGATAAATGGAGATACAAAACCATTGTAATGTACTCTCAATAGAACTAAAACTTGTGCATCCATTGAAATTAATCAGACAGAAAAATTCAAGTCCTGAAGGTAACTGAATTGTTTTATATTTTAATCAGGACTTAAATCTCAGCTTGATAAAAAAAACAACCTACAATACACTTTTTCTTAATAGTTTATATATTATTAATCAAGTTATAATTGCATTATTTATTATATGTATTTTTTATGGAATCTATAAACTATAAAGTATCAGTTTAAGCCTTTATTTTTTTATTTGTCAGAGAGTATATTACAAATTGATAATTTATATTCATTGTTTTTTATATTATTAATTATTGTTAAAAGATTTGGCAGATACTAGATTTTTTATCTCATCTGTTTCCTGTTGAGTTTAAAAGTAATTTAGTTCAATGTGTGTTTGTGTTTCCTGAAGACCATAGATCTTGTGACTAGTGATTTATCGACTAAATGGTTCTGTTTTTCTTGCATGCAGGTAGTGTAAGAGATTTTGTTTTCTTATATTTCCAATTACATAAAATTGTAACCTTTTCTTTTTGCTTGCATGGAGGTAACCTTAAGTACCATAATAAGTGTGCCCTTATGAGTGTTTAAGAAGCATAATACATTCCTTGTTTTGTCTCACTGATTTGTACTGGGTTAAGGAAAGATTGCCTTGCACTGTTCATTAATTTCCATCAAAGTTTGTTTTATTTAAATCTTTAATAAAGAAAAGTGGAAGTTGAGTTGGTAGATCACTAACAGTAAGATCATGATAATTCCCTTTAATTCTTAAGCGAAAAAACAAAATTATCTGCCAAAGAATTTGATATATCACAATATTCACTTCCACTCTTAGACAAAGAAGATTGGGGAATTTGAGTCAAATTATATATTTTTCGCTTGGCAAATAATTTTAAATTTAATAAAACTTAAAACTCATTAATAATTATATTTGTTTTTAAACCACTAAATATCACATGATCCTATTTCTTATGCTTGCTCATATGAGTAGGTACTAAATAGGGATTTTATGTGCAAGCCTTCTGGAATTCATTGATTACTCTGGCTTGCACTGAGTGGCACTACTGTATGAATAATTTTTCCTGTTTATATTTGCTTTTGGCTGACATTTGTTTCTGTATTGTCCTTCAATTGTCTGAACAATGTTTAACATCTCTTTCTCTCCCTGGGTCTAGCTGAGGTATTTATTTCAGAACTTTAATTATTACATTAACTTTTATCACTGTTAATCAAATTATCTATGTCAACAGTGGCCTAGTTGTGTCCTCAGTCATAAAAAGGTGTGGAGGGTCTGTTACAATAAATAAGTGTGCATGTATTTTTTACAATGCACCTCCTAACCTTAATTAATACAAACATGTATTAATATAAAATTGTGTTTGCTATGAACTGAAAGGAGACCCTTTGATTCCTCTTGGAGGCCTTAAAAAAACCGAGCAGGGCAAATTCCTAATGTCCACTCCATATGTTCTTGTCGTTGCAGCTGTTATTACTATATGTTTATTCATATAGTATATGAACATGGATGGGCTGCTCACCAACACGCATTAGCCAGCGTGGTGAGTTTATTGGCTTTTTACCTCTGAGTTTAAGATCAAGAAACACCATGGTCTTTCTTCTCAGTGCCTGATAAGGCAGAATGAATGTTTGTGTAAATGATAAAGATTTTTCCCAATTATACAATAATGACAGACAAAAATAAAGCATGGCCCTTAATCCCAGAAGGCTGTAAAGTCACCAACCAAGGCAGCAATTGGTGGCCGAAGGCGGAGGGTGCTAATAATATCCTGGAGGCAGACCCAGGCTGCCATTTGATGACGACTTTTTATTTAGGTACTTACAACTGCAGATCACTTTCAAGTGAAGGAAGATTGCAAGAATTAGAAGAAGAACTCTCTTATATTAAATGGGATATTATTGGACTTTGTGAAGTTAGAAGAAAAGATGAAGAGACAATTGATTTAAAAAGTGGACATATGCTCTATTATAAAGGCACAAATATTGGAAATACAAGTGGAGTAGGATTCATTATAAATAAAAAGTGGAAGAACAATATTGTGGAGATTGATGGTGTATCAGACAGAGTGGCAAGATTAGTTATACAACTTAATAGCAGATATCAAATGCAGATAATTCAGGTTTATGCCCCAACAAGTTCTCACAGTGATGAAGTAGTAGAAGATTTTTATATGGATGTACAAAAGGCTTTTGATCAGAGTAAACAACATTTTAAAATTGTTATGGGAGATTTTAATGCTAGAATTGGTAAACAAATGAAAGATGAAAGTGTTGTAGGTAATTTTGGTTATGGTAATAGAAATGAGAGAGGACATAGACTTGTGGAGTTTGCAGAGAGGGAAAAACTTTATATTATGAATTCTTTTTTTAGAAAAATGTTAGAAGGAAATGGACATGGAAGCATCCAAATGAAGGTACAGCAGAATTGGATTATATTTTGACTAACAGGAAATACATATTTCAAGATTGTAATGTTCTTGATAAATTTAACACAGGAAGTGATCATCGATTAGTAAGGGGTAAGATACATGTTAATGTAAAACTAGAGAGACAAAAATTATTAAGAAAAACTATATTTACAGTTGATATTCCTAATCTTGAGAAACATTCTAATGAATTTAAATTAGAACTTACAAATCGGTTTCAAGTATTAGTAGATTTTGAACATGATTAAGATTTGAATGAAATTAATATGAAAATAACTGATACACTTTTAAAAACTGCAACAAAGATAGCTGGTAGAAAAAAGCAGCAATTGAATAATAAAATTTCTACTGAGACTAGAGAACTTATGAAGATAAAAAGGAATATGAAGATATGCAAGAATGATGCATTAAAAAGAATTGAATATCTCGAATTTTGTAAAATGGTGCAGAAAAGAGTTCTGATATAAGAAAGTATAACTGTGAACAAGCAAGAAAAGCTGTAGAAGAAAATAAAAGTCTTAAGAATGTAAAACAACATTTTGGTATTGGTAGGAAATTTATATCTGCAATAAGGAAAAAAGATGGAATTATTACTAAAAAGAGGGATGACATTATGAAATTGGTAGAAGATTTTTATCAAGAATTATATAGTAATAAAGAACAAGTACCTCCTATATCTATTACATCTTCTGAATTGCCCAGAATTTTAAATGAAGAAGTGAGAAATGCAATTAAATGTATGAAAAAAGGAAAGGCTCCAGGTAATGATGGAATTATAATTGATATATTAAAAGAAGCAGGTGAAGAAACAGAAAAAAATATTAGCAAAGTTATATACCAAATGTCTAAATGATAAAGATGTACTGGATGATTGGAAGAATGCAGTAATAATATTAATATTTAAAAAAGGTGATAAAGAAGATATTAGAAATTACAGACCTATCAGCCTTTTATCAGTTTTATATAAAATTTTTACCAAGATAATTACAACTCGTCTACAGAGAACCTTGGATTTTCACCAACCAAGAGAACAAGCTGGATTTAAAAGTGGTTTTAGTACAGTAGATCATATTCAAGTATTGAGAGAAGTTATAGAAAGGACAAATGAATATGAGTTGTCATTATGTTTTGGATTTGTAGATTATGAAAAGGTATTTGATTCTATAAACAGTTCTTCAGTGATTAAAGCATTGGATCATCAAGGTATAGATCCAGGATATTGTCATATTTTAAAGAATATTTATAAAAATGCAACAGCAACAATTATATTACATAATGATACTGGGAAAGTCAACATTGAGAAAGGTGTAAGACAAGGTGACTCCATATCTCCAAAAATTTTTACAGCAGTGCTTCAAGAAGTATTTTGTGGATTAAAATGGGAAACTAAAGGAGTGAAAGTAAATGGAGATTATTTAAGTCATATGGATTTCACAGATGATGTAGTTGTTTTTGCAAATAATGCTTCCGAGCTGCAGGAAATGTTGCAGGAGTTATCAGATGAAAGTAGGAAAGTAGGACTAAAGATAAATGTTAAAAAGACTAAAGTAATGTTTAATCGATTTGCTCAAAATATGAAAATAAAGATTGATTATGATGAATTAGAAGAAGTTACGAGTTACAAATACCTTGGTCAGATTATTAATATAGATAGAAACATAATAGAGGAAATTAATCATAGAATTAAACTTGGTTGGAGTGCTTTTGGTAGAAATAACTTGATATTAAAAGGAAATATGCCTATGTGTTTGAAAAGAAAGGTTTTTAACAAATGTGTTTTACCAGTTCTTACTTATGGATCTGAGACTTGGACACTTAATAGAAGATCAATACAGAGACTTCAGACCACTCAAAGAAGTATGGAGAGATGTATGTTGGGAGTAACAAGAAGAGATCAAAAATGCAATGTATGGGTAAGAGAACAAACAGGTGTTACTGACCTCATTGAAAAAATTAAAAGATTGAAGTGGAGTTGGGCTGGACATATTGCTAGAAGAGATGATAATAGATGGACAATTGAAATTTTAAACTGGATTCCAAGAGATTCTAAAAGACCCAGAAGGAGACCACATGTAAGATGGATGGATGAAATAAGAAAATGTGTAGCGGTGATGTGGAGAAGAGAAGCTAAAGATCAGAGAAGATGGATTAAACTTGGAGAGACCTTCATCCTGCAGTGGATAGATAATGGTTGATAATGATGATGATGATGACTGTAAAATCAATCTTTTTTAAATATCTTTTAATTAATTATTATTCTCTTTTTTTGTTTTTAGTATACTTTACTTCATTAATTGTATCATTAACATTTAATGAATATGTAACTTCCAATTATTATGATTAAAATAAAAACCATAAATTATAAAAATAAATTAAAAAGTAATGGATAGTATTGAATATATTTCAATACTGTACACATATTTCATTTTTTGTGTTGATTTATTTGCAATCTAATAATATTCAGATTAATAATTTTATCAGTATCACATATATGCAATAGAAATTACTATTTTTATGTGCTATCGATTTTTCAAACTAAGCTATAATTATTTCTTCCAATCTTAATAGGTTTCCAATATTTTTTGATATTCTCAAAGTTTATGCATAGTAAAAATTCAACAGATTTTGAACTGGAGAGAATTATATTCTGATTTTTTTAAGACAATTATATGATTTCTGTATAATATATTGTTGTCATATCACTGAGACAAGTGTTATATGAATAAAACCTTGAGTTCACATGCTTATTTTACATTGTTACTAGTTAAACATCCATATGTGTTTGTAGCTTAGGTTTTATTTAGAAAACATATTTTTTGCAAACCAATATTTTTTAATAAATTTTATTGTCAGTAAAATTTTCTTAATATCATTTTTAAAATAAATAATATTTAAAAATAAACACAGTTATTTTATTTATGTTTTGCAAAGTATTGCTCAAAATTTTTAACTGTCATCAGTCGATTACTTTTTAATTATTACTTTTAAAAGTTAATTAGATGTAAATGTTAAAAAATAAATTGTTATTAAAAATTAGCAGCAAAATGTTAAAGAAAACAGTCAAAATATAATTAAAATGTCTGGCAGTATTAATGGCAATTATTTACCATTAATAATTGTATTATTGTTTTTGTTATTAAAGAAATATTATTTTATTCATATTATATATATAACATTCTTGAAATAATAAATAATAATTATAGCCTTTAAATGTAAATATGAAAAATGTAAAAGATTTTCTTAGATATTTTATAAATAAAGTCCAACTATGATCTAATAAGGAGAAACAAACAATTAAAACTGCCATTTGCAAACTGAGATCATATAAATTTCAGTTTTTAATTAGTATTTTTTAAAGTTACGTCATAATTAATATATGTGTCGATTAAAAATCTTATTAATTTATTTTATGATGGTATAATTTAATGACGTGGGTTTACACAATAATGAAATGATGCATATACTAATAATTTACATAAAGCTATACTATTTACTATTATTTGGGGATTAATAAGTAAATATTTCAATTTATCAAATCACAATATAATAACGAATTATATATTAATTACAGAAAGTATAAGGTCAAACAAAAATAAATAATTGTCTAAAACTTGTGTTCTTTACATATAAACTGGATTTTATTGGCTCAATCTGTTCAATATGTAAAATTAATTAACTCACATTATTTTAAATTAATAAATTTTCATGTTTGTAAAATTTAATAAAAACTCATAATTGTTTTATTTATGTACATTTTTTTTTTATCATAAACAACTCTAATAAATATAAAGATTGTCAATTGTCAACGGTTAGAGTTGAATGATCAGATGTTAAAATATTTATTTGGAGTATTAAAAGAAGTTATCATATCATATTCAATAATCTTATGTTGAATGAGATTTTAGTACTGTTATTATCAGAGTATGTGAATTTTTATATGTTGTTAGATTAGAAATTTATGTACAAAGATTGCCTTTTTATATTGCTAAGACGTCAATTCAAGTAGTCATTATCTCAAGATTTTAAACTGAAAACTGTAGGTTTATTTTTTTTTTTTTTTACAAATAATTGATTATCACAGCAATATATGATTATAATATAATTGTTTTGAACTATGGAATATTGTAAGCACATTCATTATTACCAGAAATTTAACAAATACAAAAATAATATAAGTGAAGAATATACCTTTTATTTCAAGTTTAATAATGTACCTAATTTTTATCACAAATTTTTCATTGTTTAATAATCCTGGGTTATATATAAGACCATTATTTTATATTCTTTAATTATAATTATTTTAAGTATATCTGTTATAAATATTTATTCATGATGGACAATTTTAAATTAAAAAATAACTATTATGGATATATACTATGTGGATATTTTTTAAATATGTTAGCCTATATTTTCTTAATAAGACCATAAGAAAAATAATGCTCAATAAATGGTATACTTACTTTATATTTCAGTATGAATTCATTAACATTATCATAATCTGGGTACTAAGTGGTAAATGCTCTCACAATCCAGAGTTATATTCTGTTTTTGTATTAATATAATTCCAAATATTTTCTTCATGAAATTTAATGTTTAATGTAAACAATACATCACCCTATATCTGTAACCCCTGGTCAAATAAAGTATCACATGAATTACTCTTGAATAAAATAGATCATGAAATTGATAGTTGGACTAGACAATTTTTAAATAAAATAATTGGAACCTGAGACTATTTAAATAAATATCAATAAGCAATAATTTATTTACAGATTTGTAATAACATAATTTCAGTACAATTTTCTATTTCCGTTCTCCAAAATATATAAATTTTAAAACAAATATTTACAAATTATATATCCAATAAAACTATTATTAATACATTTTAAATAATACATTTACTTTAATTTAAGTTGAGTTCCTATTTATGTATAATCAATATTTTTTTCTAATTAAGTTTTAATAACAAGCAATGTTATGTTTTTAATAGGCTTATCTCTTAATTATTCCTACTTATAAAGTTTTACAAGCACTCATGGAAAAACAAATATGTAATAAAGTATTGCATCAAATGTCCTAAAATGTTCATGGTTTATTCCTGATCAACTTTATAATGCTTAATTTATAAGACACAGCTTACCATATAATGCTACATGTAT
The DNA here is from genome assembly GCA_028023455.1 of Epiperipatus broadwayi. Lineage (NCBI taxonomy): Eukaryota > Metazoa > Onychophora > Udeonychophora > Euonychophora > Peripatidae > Epiperipatus > Epiperipatus broadwayi. The sequence continues at coordinate 1,302,616 of JAQFVV010000067.1, read as the reverse complement.
GCAATAAATCAATGCTTGTCTTGAATAAATATGGCTTGTCTTTAGTGCATCAATAATATAATAAACATTATATGTTTAAGACCCAGAGAAATATAACCCATTTATTTCATAACTTTTAGATTCGCAGATGTTGAATTCATATATCTAACATATGGTTAATCTATCAAATATAACTTCTATGTAAATTTTGGTAAACATACATGTAACTGCATAAAAACTAAAATAATTTAAAATGTGGCCATTCTTTGGGGGCTACCCTTGTAAAACAGTAACCATAAAGTTAATTCAATAAGGTGATCAGGTATCAGATTCTGTTTTTAAAAATTAGTATTCTTAATATTAAATCATTCACAGAAGTGGTCAGATTGAAATCATATCCCTGATAAACAAATTCCTTTAAATTAATCACTCCTTATCTTAACAATATAAATATAGAATATACTTAACAATAAACAAATGATTTAAATAGGATATTTAAATATGGGTTAATACATTGGTGAAATGTACTTATAAGACATTACCAATAATTAATATCATATTTTACTTTAAGATTCAAATGCTTATAGTCACTATAAAAAATCACTGAACAGTTCATATGTATCTAAACATATTTCACTGCATACCCACACACAATATTTTTTGCTATGACTATGATGCTCTCTGATTATTTAAACGTTTGTATTATATTAGGAATCTAATATATTAATTTCAAATTCATTTATTTTAATATCAATTTTTTTAGTTCTTTTTTCTTTTTTTTTTTTATTACTCATTTATATTTAAAAGTATTTACCTTATTAACAGAAATATACATTTTAAATCAGTATTTATTTTTAAACAAATGTTTAATAATAAAAAAATATATAGCTTAAACTAGAAGCTAAGCAATACAATTTATGAAATATTTGCCTTTGTCAGATAAGAACTCGTAATACCTTTATTAACAATATTGCTACATTACAGAATAAAATAAATTTAATCTAGACTAATCTATGACTGAGTTTGAACTAGAAAACTTGTATGATAATGATGATTATCATATAAAGACAAATAAGAAAACTATTGTCTAGCATTGTTTTATTTTTTGAATAAAATAATAAAATGTATGAAACATTCATCAGAAAACATGTACACAAATATTATATATTTGATTTATGTCCACATAAAAAGAAATATTTAACTTTAAAATGTCTTACACATCCATCGCAAAGAACTCTCAGATTGTGATGAAAATTACATTGTATGTATGCATTTTCTGCTATGATATGCACTAATTAAGCATTAAAAATACTAATACATTACTGGTTTACTAATTAATTACTGGCAAGGCACAGCAGTACAATACAGACACTGTTTTCACTTAACAAAAGCACTACAAATAACAAAGTGCACCTTGAAGAAATAATTACTTCAACATCTATCCTAGCCTTGCTATATCATTTTTAAAAAGACAAATGACAAGACCTTCCATGGTGCAAAATATTTAATAACGTCAATAGAATAAATTAATAGAGACAGGTTCCTCAGAACAAAACTACATAAAGAAATCAGTATTCTGGATTCCAATACCTATATCTTAGGCAAAAGTGCATGTGTGAACAAGTTCTCAACATAGGAGAAAATGGACTACACACCAAAACATTTTTTTCTTGGGACCTAGCTATCTTTGTAAAATATGAAAGCACTCCTGGAATATAAAACACGATACTCTCATGGAATACAAATGTGAATAATGGGGAGAACACATTCCATCTATCAAGTCACAATAAGTAAAACAACATCTAATAAAGTCTAATTATCAGAAACATAAATCCTTGATTAAATGATGGTGAGATAACAAAATTATCACTTATAAACTAGATAGCTTAATATTCACACTAAAAATTACATATATTAAGTAATGTCTGAAACCAACAAGTTTACTGTCAGTCAAACAACTATAAAATATTTTAAAATAGCACAGTAAAAATTTCACATTAAATAAGAAATACACACATATGCAATGAACAAAATGAAATTTATAAAGATAAAGAGGACATAATAGTGAAGTAAATATTAATAAATATGTGAGTATTAAACATTCAGTTGTGTTAAATTTAAGCATTAATTATTATATCATAATAATTATGAAAATATTGAACTTCTGTTAAACATACATTGGCTGTTTACCAATATGTAAGTGAAATACTCATAAACCCTATTAAAAATGTAAGATATAAATATCCCTATTTGAATGAAAGGTATTATAGAATTTACCTTAAACCAACTCATATAAAATATATGAATTTTACCTTTCAGTTTGTAGAAATACCTACACATTCTTTTATAAACCCATTTAAAGAATAATAAGAATAAAAATAACTTAAGATATAAAATATTATTTAAAAATTATATATATATATATATATATATATATATATATAAGTTCTACTAAAGAACTATGTTATATATATATATATATATATATATATAACATAGTTCTTTAGTAGAACTTCTTCCGTAGTAAGCAGTTTGGCAAGGGCACAATGTCCTTCATTGGCAGATTATCTGTAGAATAAAACAACCATACTAAGTAAATATATTTTTTTTTCATAAAAAATAATAGCAAATACAACTTTCCACAAGTAATCAATAAATAACAAAAGAGTAACAAAAGTCTTATTCTAAATAAGTAAAAGTTTGGATCCATTTTTAAAACAATAATTGGTTAAATGTAAGTTAGCTTGCTTGAAAATTTTTATTAAATACTTAACTAGGTTGTCTGTTGAATTTTGTGTGTCCATGGTTCCATTGGAAAGAAACAATTCTTTCTTTTTCCTTTAAAAAAAAAACACAATTAAAAAGCAATTCTTATTTTTTTTCAAAATTTACTTAGAAATATTATTTTCAGTATTTTTTTGTATTTTAATTACAATAAAGATTGACTGTTTGCAATTCAACACAGTGCATTTATTAAATGTCCATTGTTGTTATATCTGCAAACTATATTTCCTCTATAAAGTTTTTTTTTATTTAATTTTTTTTTTACTTTAATTTTTTCCTAAGTAGTTTTCTTTTCTTAATAAAATAGAGGGAAATTAAAGTGTATTTAAAAGTTCTCCTGTATCAATAATGACAGCCTATTTGTTACTTGTCAATTTTATATTGAAAAAGTATTTCAACATATTCATTGAAGTTAATATAAATTTCACATTTTAACATTAATAACTGGTAATAATTAATATAGCTATTTATTTTCAAACCAAATTATAAACATTTTTTTTTAACTTTAGTTTTTTTATTGTAAAGTTGAATTAGAATAGTGAGAAGTAAAATAGAGCAATGTCCAGCATGGTTTTATAAATTGATATAAAAGAAAATAGCACCCAGTTTACTTTATAGTTTATTTCAAAGTATAAATGACAAAATTGAGTCATCATAAACTGATTATTTTTTGAAGCATGATATTAACAATTTAGAGAATTCAAGTTGAATTCAACAATAAAACAAAATACATTAAAAGTTGTCTAGTACTGCATTTTAAATAAACAAAATATAAAGTTGTAGTAAATTTAAAACTTAGATAATAAAAAAGTAATAATTAGAGAAAATTATTAGTTATTTAAAAATAAGAGGATTGCAGTGTACCTGAAATTATCAACAGCAGCAGTTGTCAGTCAGGAGACAAAAAAGAAGCTGCAGTACACTTACAATTCCCATCTTTTATATTTCCACTAGCAGGTATATCTAGATGAACGTCTAAACATTATGAAAGCATTCATCTTTTAATAATGCAATTATATCTTTCTAACATACTAATAATGAACTAAATAAAGTAAAAATATTAATGCATAAGAGTTAGTTAACACAATTTACACAATAAATGTTATCATCTTCTTTCTCTCTTTATTTATTATTTTTAGTTTTTTTTTTTTTTTTTATAGAATAGATTAGCATAAATTCAGAAGCTGAAGTATTGAATAAAGACAATGTGCAAAAGTACTGGGTCACAATATATACGTCTTTTATATATGCAACCTGTGAAAATTATATATATATATATATATATAATGTTTTCACAGTTGTATAAAGTAGACAAATGACTTTTTCGGCAAAACCGTGTGTTATTTTCTATTATAAACTGATATTTTGATGAACTGGCATCCATCATTGTCAAGGTAAGCTCTTGAAAAAAAAATTGTTTGATCTTACACTGTAATGTGACTGAATGTGAGAAGAAGCATCATAATCAGTTTGAAATAGTTTAGTATTCAGAATATGAGGTTTATCAAAATGTATATTTCTCTTAGTTTTACCATCTATTAATGTAAAGTTAATATTAGAAGACATAGATAAAATGAGAAGTTTCCATATGGGTGGAATATGTTGTGCTTCATCAGCCCTATTTAAAACAATAGGTCTTTTTAATATTTCTATTGAGCTACTGGTTTAAATAGGGCTGATGAAGTATAACATATTCCATCCCATGTGGAAACGTCTCATTTTCGCTATGTCTTCTAATATTGACTTTAAATTAATAGATGGTAAAACTAAGAGAAATATACATTTTGATAAACCTAATATTCTGAATACTAAACTATTTCAAACTGATTCTCATGCTTCATGTTTCACTTGGTCACATTACAGTTTACTTTGAGATCAAACACATTTTCTTTCAAGAGTTTACCTTAACAGTGGCAGATGCTAGTCTATCAAAATATCAGTATACTCTCTTTCAAATAATAGACTCTGCCAAAATGGAGAGCATGTCCATAAATACATATTTAGGAGCATTGTACAATGTAATAATGTTGAATAACTTTTATTATATACACTATTTATAATTATAAACTAAAATATTTATTTCATTTTTCATGCTTGATTAATGTTTTAATGAAACACATTTTTTTAACCATTGATTAAAAGTGGGTAATACATAGACAATATTATCCTGAACAGATAAATGTATAATATATTTTCAGCATCAACTTGATTAGTATTAAATATAATAATAAAACATAACTGAATAAGATGCTAGTTCTGATAACAACAACATTTTTCACACATGATGTATGTAGAAATGGTCTCACATATTCAGGTTGTTGATAACTTCTTATCATTAGTTTTTTTATTATTTTTAGTTGACAAATGAATACAAAGTCGATTTAATAATCACTTACTTTCTCATTTTGAGTAACAAAAAATAATTTAGTCTATTTTGTAATCCTTAGTTGTTGTTTTTTTATCTAGATAGCAATGAATAATTCAGTCTATTAACTATACCCTAGTTTTCCCACCTTTGTTTATCAAGTGAATAATTCAGTCTATTTAATAATCCTTGCTCATTGCCATTTTTGTCTGGCCAAAGAAATGAAATGGCTATTAAATAAATTTTGATTTTTTTTATGGCTCATCAACATTGATATTATTCCGTCTTTTATAATTTATCATTGGTATAACTTAGAAGAAAGTCAGCATTGTATTGGCAATATAATCAGATTTTTTTAAAAGAATTATCAGTGTGATGTTTTATTCAAACTATGGCTGACTCTTTGTAATTTTTTTCTATGGAACTGGATACTAGGAGGTGATGAAAATCTTCTGGTGGAGATAGCCTAACTAAACTTACTAAGGCATGAATCACAGGTATGTTTGGCCACTTCATAAATTCTTTTCATACAATATTAATCTAATCACACAAATATATTTTTTTGGTACAGATCCCAACTTGGAAGGCTGTGTGAATGATATACTACTTATCAATGAATTTTCCTATTATAATATAGCAGAGTGCTAGAGATTTATTTTTCTCTACTAACAACCCATGTTCTAACCAAAATCTTTATAACAGGCTTTTATTACTAACTGTTTCTGTGCTTACCAATCAATATTTATTTAAAATATGTTGTTTAATAGTAGGGAACCACGATGGAGTAATTCTTCCAAGTGCAAGCTTTGGAATCATTGGATACAGAAAGGTTTGTGCATAAACTCTCTAATTAATGCATACTCATCCAATATATCAAGATTAGATTCCAGCATGTTGCTTTTATTAGAGAGAAATTTTGGATTTAAGAGCACTGCACCTAAATCTTCATTTATGAGAGCCACAAGCTAGAAATTAATCTCGGGATATTGGATAAATAGGCACTATATAGGGATTTTATGCACAAATCATCCTGCATCCTTGGATTAAGAAGGCTTGTACTTGATGGGATTATTGTATAGAGAGTTTACTATTGTTATTAGCAGCATGTATAAGCCTATGAAATGATCATCATGTGATGTTGTTTAACACTTTCCAGAAATCTACCTCCAAAACATAACTCATCTATTTCAATGAATCTCTAACTAAATGTTTACTGATTAATAACACTTAAAACCAAGAAACAAACAAAAAAGGAAATGATTGGCAAAACTTTGTTCATTGATGAATTTGAATTTCTTTCAAAACAAACTGTGATTAATTATATGCTTTAATAATTTGTAACTTATTATTATTATTTTTAATTACAACAACTCCAGTTTGTTTCCTTTATCATGAGCAACATTTTAATTCCTTTTATTTTCTTAATTATAGTTTAAATTATGATTATTAACTTAAATTTTTTTAAATAAAGATATATAAAATATAAGTAACAATTAGTCACATGACCCATATAGTTTGCATTACCAATATGTAATATATAAAGAGCCTGCTAATAGCTCTAAAAAAACTTATTCATTTTATTTTTTATGATAAATGCTACAAGAAAAAATTAGACAAATGCTTGGTTTGAGTTAGTATTTTGAATTTAATGTCCCAACTTCTCACTGACCATCATAGATAAAGACTTCAGGTATTTTCTCTTGTAGCATTTATAAAACTAAAATAAGTAAGCTTGTTTAGAGCTATTAGCAGGCTCTCTCTCTCTCTCTCTCTCTCTCTCTCTCTCTCTATATATATATATATATATATATATATATATATATATATATATATATATATATATATATATATATATATATATATATATATATATATATATACTGATGAAAGTCTGCAGGTAAATTCTGTTTTAGTATGGAATATATAGATATTCATATGACAGTAGATAAACTCATTTGTAATGTTATTTAATAAATGAATGAAAAAGATTCATACATGCAAATATGCTTTCTGTTCTAGAGTGGGGATAACAAATAGATCACTATGTTAACATGTTAAGGAGTCCATTAATATCATCATATTCATATATAAAATGAATGCTTTTTATTCGAAATATTCTACTCTAATTTAAGAATATATTATTATATTTTGTCAAAATATTTCTTTATTAATGTTTTATTTTTTTTTCTATTTTATTAAAGATGTTATGTATTCTTTTGTAAGCTTCTTTTAGTTGGGTGCCTACTTAAAGTAAAAATGTAAGGAGATGCAAGAACAGTTTATAAATTGATCATTCTTATATTCATATTGTTCTCGACTATGAAAAAATAAATATTTAAAGATTGGAAAGATAATTTAAACATACAGAAAAAAGGAGATATTTATAATAATGTATACTTACAGTAGATGGTGATACATTAGAGAACATCACTTTTTTATCATATATTGCATGAGTTAAATAATGTAATGATTTATCCTTAATACTATATTTAAATATCTCTATGAAACAATAATATTAAAATAATCTTTAACTTAATAAAATACTAATTTAACATATTTGAATAATGTATTATTCTAAAAAAATAGTATAAGTATTTAACAAAAGATTTTTTGAGTTATAAATTAATCATGTTATATTTACGAAATATCTCCTGTTAATAGGAAATGATTAAAATATACAAAATATTAAAAGCAGTGTGAATATTAAATTATTTAAACTTTTTTTATGAACAAGAATTATTGGAATCATGAAATCTATAGAAGGAATACAGAGTAAACATTATCTATGCTAAAAAAGTTATATACACTAATTTGTTTAGATTTTATTATGATTTTTATTACATTTGTAATTAATTATCAAGTAGTAATTGATGTCTATTAACAGTTCCTAAAATGTTAGAAATTGAATTAACAAAAGAAGGTGTATATCTCCTATTGATTTATTTTTTCCAATAAAATGTGCTCATTTTAATAGATATTAATCTAATTTTTAGAAAAACTTGGTCATAACTATTAATGAGCAGGGGCTACCTAATATTATGACCCTGATATTCATTAATATACTATAATATTTTTTGTATATATCGCATAATGTTGAAAACTTAGTAAAAAATTGAGAGGTTGCCAGTCTCTTCTCAGACAGACAATTAATGTACTAGATGATTGCAACTCTTCTGACTATTATGGTATAATATATTCCTTTTTGTGTATCATAAATTCTTAATGTCTAGTTTTTTAATGTTTTTAACTATTAATTATTAATTACATTAAAAGTTTTTTTTTAAAAAAAAAACATTGAAATTCTGCTGCAATTACTATTACTTACTCTTTTTTAATGTCGTTCGAATGCAAATGTTTTTATTCTTAATATAGATATAATACGGGTATTCCGACGCTACTATTCAGAAGAGACTAGGAATTATTTTATTATTCTAGCATGCAATAAGATATAATTAAGTAGCATTTTTATTTAATCTTGATTATGCATACAATTATAAAAAATAATATAAAAGGAATCAGCAGAATTAAAATAAATTTAAGCAAAATCTGTATATTAGTAAGTCTAATTCTTATGGATATTATCTTTCTATTTTTTTTTTTTTTAAATTTTGCTAGCAAAAAAAGAAGTAATAGTTTAAAGATGAATGACAAAATAAAATTGAAAGTTAGGAAGAAAAGTGTTATCTTTAAATTACCTATCACGTCAATTTTATTGGCTTGCATAAAAATATATTGTATTAAAGAAATAAAAAGATGGTGATATAAATCAGAATTTTTTTATATTTTGATAGTTGTACTTAAATTCAATATTTGTTATAAATTCTAGTAGAATAAGAGAACTTTAAAAAATTAGGGATTTTACAATGTGAGAGATTGACTTTTAACTACACTATATTACTGATATAGAATAGTTTAGGAAGTATTTTTTTCTGTAATTTTATTATATAAAAACATAATCCAACTACAAAAATTTGATAAAATTAATAATGTTATCAGTAAATTATAAATGAACGAGGTAAATAGCATCCTTTTAATGATTACTGCAACACAGAAGATTTCCAATTGCCACAATGAACATTAACCAGCAAGAAATTTATAAGAAAGTTAATTAATAATAGAAAATATAATTTTTGCAAATCAATGTTGTTTAGTATCGTAGAAAAAAAAAACTTTGCTTATTATTATCCTGGATGAAATATTTTTATGGTAACTAAGTTAAGCACTAAATTACTATGAATCTATATATTTAAAAATACTCTTTTTTCAACAACAACAACAAAACTTTCTGATCTTATTATAATCAATTAAACAAACTGGACTTAATTAAACAAGTTTGGATAAAATTAATCAGTTTCTTTTATGCAAGTTCTGCGAAATTTAATTTTAGTCAAAGTTGGCTACAAATCAAATGTAATATTTGTAAACTGTTGCTTTTGAAAGGATTAATGTGTGGATTGGATTCAAAATCCATATTTATGAAAGTCTTTGAATTTTGTTTGAGACAACTAATTAATGTCTGGATATAATAAATCATATTTTTTCTTCAGTTTTATGTTTTATTTTATAAAAAAAAAAGTTTGATTTTTGTCTTTAATTTAATTCAGTTATATCAGTAATTCTGTTGCTTTACAAAATGGCCATAATCTTGAAAATTCACAATAAATGTCATGGTTCTAAAACGAAATATAAAATATTAACAACTAGACAAATTGTACAATGTAAAATATCTATTTTATTTAAGGAATTATATATTACTGTGTCCTATTACGAAATTGATCTTATTTTTAATTCACATTTTGAAACTAACTTACTGAATCGATATTGTTAAAGATCAAATTGTATAAATGGATTATACTTATGATAATAAAAAAAAATATGGCAAAATGAAGCAAGCAGGTTATTGATAAAATGATATATATATATAAATTCAAAATAAACTAACGAATAGTGTAACAAATACTTTTTATTTCATAAAGAACAAGTCCTTCTTTGTTTTAGTAATTGATATAGTACAAATGCAATGCATATTTAAACACTAATCTCTGGATTAAAAGTGCTGTTAAAGTATATTTTATTTACTAATATATATATATATATATTGAAACAGACAGATCGAAGAACCGATCTTCGTTTCATGTGTTTTAAGTACGGTAATTCGAACTACTATCTGCCCGCAATGAGATTTGTCTATTTCCAGTCATAATAAAAAAATTAGGGATATATTTTATGTTTTGTAAAAAGATATGTAAAGATTCCGTATATAAATGTCACAAACCATGAAATAATATTCGTGTGTGCGTGGTTTGTGGATTTATAGCAATTTAATTTAAAAGTTTCATTGCGGGCGTATTTGTTTAAATTTTAACTTTTTAGAATTATACAAAGTCGTTTAAAAATACTGATCAAAAGTCACATTCCTTTGATCAGTGTTTTTAATTAAAATCTGAATTGCACAAATGTACAGAGTAATTAAATTGTATTTGAAAATTAGATAAGGAATGTATATTTTGTAATTACTGGGTCAATTTAAAAATTGCGTATTAAAGTAAAGAGAAAATGGAACAATGGAAATGGATAATTGATGTTGTATGGTCAAGCTGGATGGCTGGAGGCTAGAGAAAGTAGGAGGAGCTTAAACACAAAAACCAGGCGGAAAGGTCAATCGTGGCCATCTTAGAAAAAAACGGATTCTAACTTTTGACGTGGTTGAGAGAGGTAGTCTTAAGACAAGACTGCAGCTGCTAGAGTAATTCCTAGAACTTTGTTAAGAAGCTCACCTGTAAACCGCAATGTTGATGGGCTAAGTGCCAGGAGCTGATCTCTGCCCTGCCAAATTGAATCTTCGTGCCGCTGACTGATCATGTTGTTTGTGCTTCATAGTTTCCAGCTTCCAATCTCCAAATTGACAATGCCTTGCAAATAACTTTCAATATGCGCGCCTACGTTCGTCGGAAATATCAATCGGGAAAAGCCAAGCCGGATGAAGAAAGAAGAGTAACTGTGTTACACGAACTTTTAACTTTCTCCCGAGCTTAATGTTATCAATCAAATAAAGTACATGTAAGTTTTTATGTTGTTTATAATGCTATTGTTTAACCTGTCAGTAAATTTTCTTTTCTTTTAATCCTCCGCTCTAGTCTTTAGAAATAATTTATAAAAATTGTAATTAAGAGTAATAATAATTTAAATGAATGCATTTATATTTTTTTTGTGTTGCGTATTCCATAAACAAACGATGCCAATAGTAATATTTCCCAACTCTGTGTAAAACTAGTGTACAATAATGATCAAGTTATTTTAAAAGTAAATTTCGTTTTCTGAATTAAATATTCTTTTATATTTCGAGTTGGTAAATGTTAAATCCCTTTATTATTCTATTTTAAGTGGTCATATAATTGCAATCTAAGGTTCAATGTTAAATATATATATTGGTTTTAAAGTGTTATATTAATGTCATGTATGATATGAGAAATAACTCACTGTATAATTTAATACTATCGCTACCGCCTGTCAACCTGGAGGGTTAAGGGTTTCAGAGTAAATTTAATTAATTATTGTTCTCGCGGTCAGTTTAATTCCGCTATATTTTATTGGGATAAGGATCTCAGCCTGTGGCGTAGAAATAGACGAATAGATTCCAGGTTTTGTATAATTTCTTTTAAAAATCCACTTCAAGTACTCGTCCTTGATGTCTGTGGCAATGCCTTCCCTTCGCTGAAGTTAGCGTCTCGCCATTCTACCATTGGGGATTGAAAGCAGTTTCTTTCCCAGGTAATCTCTTGGATCACCGGGTTCGAAATGATCCCGGCTGGTTGTCGTGTCCCGGAGCTACTTGGGGGCACTAAGCCTTGTCAAAGTACAAGCCGCCCGGTATTCCGTTAATGCACCGCAAGTGATTACTGTAGGGCTCTTGAATATAGGCAACCACCAGTACATCTATCTTCCATGCCGTATTTATATAAAACCACTTCCAACTGTCCATCTACGTAACGGCTCGAGTCTATTCGAATAAAATAAGTTAATAAAACCCCTTTTGATAAATATCTTTTCAATGCTCAAATACTCTGATTCTCTTAGCCACCCGTCAATCATTTAACTACACAGCTATTGGCATGAGTTTGTTCACGAGATAAAATGATTGTTAAAGACTAGTAGCTAAATACAAGAGGATTCATGGAAGTCTTACCGTACTGTTGAACGCTATATTTATATGTTTTCTAATTTTCTTATTAAACACTTTATTTAATCTACTTTTTGTGTCCTCCACCTTATTACTCTCTAAGTCTAGGTAGCCACTTACTGTCTGTATTGGCAACTTAAATATATACGTTACATGAATGACCGTTCCAATATCTAGAGTATAATAAATATATATATCATTAACTGTAAGAATTTGTCTATGTTCTGAGCTGAGCTAGAAAAGGGATAACCCCGTGCTGTTATAAAGTCATCATCGGTTGGTCATACCGGGGTTTGGGTTTGAATTCAGTTGGCGTTTTGGAATTTATTCTTAAACGCGGACTGGGTTTGAACTCGGGTACTGTGTATGAGTAAGCGTGGTGGATTTATACCGGTACAGTTATTAAATTTTTGGACGCCCTCCGTGGTGCTCGAATGAAGAAATCTCCCACACCCTGCAGAGTGAACGAGAGTAAACAGTTAAATGATAAAAAGATTTGATTTTTCGTGTTTGTCATAATATTGATATGTATCCGCCGTATTAAAATGTGCAAGTTAAAACTATAGTTGAGTGAAACAAGTAATATAAAATTTTTTTTTCCCTTACACCAAGTTTCAGTGAATAGACTATTTCCAAATATCGTTAAGAAACAAAGTGAGATTTTTTGAAAAGAGAGCGGAAGCGATTTTGTGCGTTTATTTAATTAAAATAAACGAGTGTTATGCCATAATTTTTTTTTTGCGAGTTTATTCTTGTTGTTTAAAATTTTTCGAAAAAAGCAAAGAAGTAGAATTGATTCCATGTCTTAAAAATAAAAACGTGTACGCATATAGATATTGCGTACGCATATATATATATATTTTTTGTTGTTGTTTAAAAATATTTTTTTTTCAAAGAAAGAAAAAAGTAAAGAAGTAGGATTATCTTTATGTTTTAAAAATAAAAACGTGTGCGCATATATATATGTATAATATAAAAATCTTATCAAAGAGTTAATTTTAATCGTTCCCTATATAAAACATTAAGTCTTAAATCAAATGATTATTAGGTCATGTAAAAAGTATATATTTGGGGGATCAGTGGATTAAACTATCTATTGGTCACATGTTGCTGGCTGGCGCCTTTCAAATAAATTTGTCAGCAAACATGTTTGTCAATGCAGCAGTGGTGAGTCTTGTTGGGTTCAAAGGAGAGAATGGTGGTCTATAAATAAAAAGAGAGAATTACTGACAGAAATACAAAAAAAAAAAATACTATGTTATGTACCCATTATTAATATGTTTATATTATAGGACTGAGGAGAACAGTGCGAACTGGGTGAAATTAAGTTTTTTTTTTCCCTGTTTTTTTTGTGTAAGGATTTAAACATGTCATGTTGTATATACTTAAATAAAAAAATGAAAAAAATATTAACAGTGAAAAACTTGGATAACAGAAACCAGACGGAACGTAGGCGAAGGAAGAAAAGAGAGAAAGGAAGGAAGCCACACAAACAGTATCAGCAGCGGGGGAGGATTTGGCACTAGGAGCAGGGATCAGTATCTTTATGTATCTATACAAATCAAAGTGTTGTACAAAGCGAATTCTTATGCTGGAGACATTTATAAGTAGAAACGAACAGGAAATGGCAGAAATAGAAGGAAGCGAGCATGTGTCCGCGACTGGTGCAGAGACGTCGGACACATCCAGTGACCACGAAATTGTGTTTAAGAAGTTTCAGGATAAAAAAAAAAGTTTTGGACGATCAGAGAGGAACACCAAACAGAGGGAGCACGATCGTGATGCGAAGTTTTACGCGATCCTCAGAGAAATGAGAGAGGATCGAAAGGCACTGATGATGATGATGGAAAGGCTGGTAAGGCTCGATGAAGCACGAGGCATCCGAGCCAACTCAAATCTAGAAAATGTAAAGCTTCAGCAAGAAATAAATCCCTCTGAAGACCCAAAAATAGAAAATGAAGATGATCAGGCCACACCGAAAGAAGTTGTGGACAGCAAGGAAAACAACAGTGGTGAGGATGAGTCCAGCTACGAAGCAGTGGAAGAAGCGGATATAGAGACAGAAAAAGAAAAGGATGTTGAGACCACTAGTCCAATGAAACTAAAAGTGGAAAGGGGACAGATGATGAGTCCTCAACTTAGTATGAAGAACTTACAGACGCCAATGCCTGGATCCTTGATACAGATTCAAATTTTCAAGGATGACCCAGGAGAGAATCCCATCGCTCATCGAGATAATATTAAAGAATTGTTTTTTTGTGCATTCGGTCGAAAAAAGGCCATAGAATTAATGACCGCAAGAGACTATGGGGACTTGTATCCAACAAAAGGGGAATGGGAGCAGTGTAGTTACAATACCAGGCCATTAAAACCTTATATACCTCCCGACCCAGGGAGAAGGTAGAAATAACAAAATGATAACCCGGTAAGCGACCATTGTGACATGCATACGATGATGAGTAAAGGAACTACGGTTAATATGCACCCAATTGTGTAAATATATGTAATGTTAATTTCAAACCCTCACCCAGACTGTTCTCCGAGGTCAAATCAAATGTTGTAAAGAAGAAAAAAAAAATGTTAACCAGAGAATTATGTATAAACATTTTTTTTTGTTATTTTTTTTATAAAGTGAGAAGAAATGAAACAGACAGATCGAAGAACCGATCTTCGTTTCATGTGTTTTTTGAAGTACGGTAATTCGAACTACTATCTGCCCGCAGTGAGATTTGTCTATTTTCAGTCATAATAAAAAAATTAGTTATATATTTTATGTTTTGTAAATCAATATGTAAGATTCCGTATATAAATGTCACAAACCATGAAATAATATTCGTGTGTGCGTGGTTTGTGGATTTATATCAATTTAATTTAAAGTTCATTGCGGGTGTATTTGTTTGAATTTTAGTTTTTTTAAAATTGTACAAAGTCGTTTAAAAATACTGATCAAAAGTCACATTCCTTTGATCAGTGTTTTTAATTAAAATCTAAATTACACAAATGTACAGAGTAATTAAATTGTATTTGAAAATTAGATAAGGAATGTATATTTGTAATTACTGGGTCAATTTAAAAATTGCGTATCAAAGTAAAGGAAAAGGAACAATGGAAATGGATAATTAATGTTGTATGGTCAAGCTGGATGGCTGGAAGCTAGAGAAAGTAGGAGGAGCTTAAACACAAAAACCAGGCGGAAAGGTCAATCAGTGGCCATCTTAGAAAAAAACTTATTCTAACTTTTGACGTGGTTGAGAGAGGTAGTCTTAAGACAAGACTGCAGCTGCTAGAGTAATTCCTAGAACTTTGTTAAGAAGCTCACCTGTAAACCGCAATGTTGATGGGCTAAGTGCCAGGAGCTGATCTCTGTCCTGCCAAATTGAATCTTCGTGCCGCTGACTGATCATGTTGTTTGTGCTTCATAGTTTCCAGCTTCCAATCTCCAAATTGACAATGCCTTGCAAATAACTTTCAATATGCGCGCCTACGTTCGTCGGAAATATCAATCGGGAAAAGCCAAGCCGGATGAAGAAAGAAGAGTAACTGTGTTACACGAACTTTTAACTTTCTCCCGAGCTTAATGTTATCAATCAAATAAAGTACATGTAAGTTTTTATGTTGTTTATAATGCTATTGTTTAACCTGTCAGTAAATTTTCTTTTCTTTTAATCCTCCGCTCTAGTCTTTAGAAATAATTTATAAAAATTGTAATTAAGAGTAATAATAATTTAAATGAATGCATTTATATTTTTTTTGTGTTGCGTATTCCATAAACAAACGATGCCAATAGTAATATTTCCCAACTCTGTGTAAAACTAGTGTACAATAATGATCAAGTTATTTTAAAAGTAATTTCGTTTTCTGAATTAAATATTCTTTTATATTCCGAGTTGGTAAATGTTAAATCCCTTTATTATTCTATTTTAAGTGGTCATATAATTGCAATCTAAGGTTCAATGTTAAATATATATATTGGTTTTAAAGTGTTATATTAATGTCATGTATGATATGAGAAATAACTCACTGTATAATTTAATACTATCGCTACCGCCTGTCAACCTGGAGGGTTAAGGGTTTCAGAGTAAATTTAATTAATTATTGTTCTCGCGGTCAGTTTAATTCCGCTATATTTTATTGGGATAAGGATCTCAGCCTGTGGCGTAGAAATAGACGAATAGATTCCAGGTTTTGTATAATTTCTTTTAAAAATCCACTTCAAGTACTCGTCCTTGATGTCTGTGGCAATGCCTTCCCTTCGCTGAAGTTAGCGTCTCGCCATTCTACCATTGGGGATTGAAAGCAGTTTCTTTCCCAGGTAATCTCTTGGATCACCGGGTTCGAAATGATCCCGGCTGGTTGTCGTGTCCCGGAGCTACTTGGGGGCACTAAGCCTTGTCAAAGTACAAGCCGCCCGGTATTCCGTTAATGCACCGCAAGTGATTACTGTAGGGCTCTTGAATATAGGCAACCACCAGTACATCTATCTTCCATGCCGTATTTATATAAAACCACCTCCAACTGTCCATCTACGTAACGGCTCGAGTCTATTCGAATAAAATAAGTTAATAAAACCCTTTTGATAAATATCTTTTCAATGCTCAAATACTCTGATTCTCTTAGCCACCCGTCAATCATTTAACTACACAGCTATTGGCATGAGTTTGTTCACGAGATAAAATGATTGTTAAAGACTAGTAGCTAAATACAAGAGGATTCATGGAAGTCTTACCGTACTGTTGAACGCTATATTTATATGTTTTCTAATTTTCTTATTAAACACTTTATTTAATCTACTTTTTGTGTCCTCCACCTTATTACTCTCTAAGTCTAGGTAGCCACTTACTGTCTGTATTGGCAACTTAAATATATACGTTACATGAATGACCGTTCCAATATCTAGAGTATAATAAATATATATATCATTAACTGTAAGAATTTGTCTATGTTCTGAGCTGAGCTAGAAAAGGGATAACCCCGTGCTGTTATAAAGTCATCATCGGTTGGTCATACCGGGGTTTGGGTTTGAATTCAGTTGGCGTTTTGGAATTTATTCTTAAACGCGGACTGGGTTTGAACTCGGGTACTGTGTATGAGTAAGCGTGGTGGATTTATACCGGTACAATATATATATATATATATATATATATTAATGATAAATGCTACAAGAGAAAGTACCTGATGCCTTTATCTATGATGGTCCCCATCCCTAGACTGTTTTTGGGCTATGGCTCTCTTCAGTTAGGAGCTAGGACCTTAGATTCAAAATACTAACTTAAGCAAAGCATTTATCTAATTCATTAATATTAAGAACAGGATCTAAATCTCCAAATACCTACATCTTCAAATTCAGCACTTTAACTATAAAAGTATATGGGCCTAAACTAAATTCAGTGATCTTATATATTAGTAGGCTTAGCAATTTAATATAGTCAAAGCCCTAATAGAAAAAAATATAATATTAATAAAAATTAGTCACACATAACATGACTTATATAGCTTGCATTACCAATATGCAATATATAAAGAGCCTGGTAATAGCTATAAACAAGCTATAACCTTAAAACAATCTCAGCATAGTTTAATCAGTAATAAGTAACAATTTAGAACTCAAAAATAAATGTATTCTGATCCAGATCTGATCATTTCAAGTATCTAAATTATTGAATTTTTTAAAATTAAAATAATCATTTAAAATATTATTTCTATTAATAGTATTAATGCCTACTACACTAATATTATTGTTAAAGATAAACAATCTTTAACTTATATATTTTACGTTTAAGTATACATTAACAATAGGTACTTTTCATATTACTCTACTCAAGAACAATCTACATAAGTATGAGTAATCAAATGGAAGACAATAATGCCTATCAAATACCAAAATTAGCTATGGGCTAAGGACTTTTTCTTCAGTAAGAATTGCAATTTACAACCAATAATTGTGTGATTCTCAGATGCTACAATTATAAAAAATAGGAATATTATTATTTTTAATACTGATGGACTTATTTTTAATACTGATGGACTTATTTTTAAAGCAAAATAATCACATTTTTAAAAATTAAAATAGTAAATGATTTGTTTGTTAGTGATATAAAGAAAGGAATCTTGAAAATTAAACACTGATATAAAATTTTCTTTTTATCTCAGTAACAAAATTATTTTTGATTTAGTTTCTTATAGTTCCTGATTATTTTTAAATATTTTAAAACGATTTTGACAGATTTAATCTTTAATATAGACAGAATAAGCAATCCTTTTTCTAAATATGTCAGTTGCACTTTATACTTATTTGTCATTATCTTACAGACAGTTGAAGATTTCCAAAACATTGAAAATACTAATTTTTAGTGGAAATCACTATCACTTTTATTTTAAGTTGGACATTGCTAACGTGTTTCAACCAAAATCATTACTAGAAACTCTATCATTTTATTTTAAATTACATGTCAAAGCCGTCACTGTTAAAAGCAGAATAAGAATCAAAACTATCAACTTAAATTCAGACATATATACAGAATTTTAAAAATTATATTGTTATATAATTAGATGTGTCAATTAATTCTGCTGGCCAGAATCTACCTTGTAATTCACTTTTAACAGTTAATATATATATATATAATATTTAATTGTAATCATAATAAATATAACGGTAATAAACTATTATAAACAATTTTTCAATCTGCAGACATACTTTAGGTTAATTTCTTAAACCTATCTCAACTGCCATTACATTAAAAAAAAAACCAATGCGGAAGAAAACATCATCAATTGAAAACCCACGAATCCTGTATTTTAATGTTAGCAGCTTAACTATTTATTAAATGCATTTTATTCCTATTAATAAAAAAAATGTCTCCTTAATTTTTCTTTTATTATGGTTTTTCTCTTCATGAAGAATTTTCACACTTTCAAAATCAAATTTAAATTTATATTTACATATTTTTTCATTATCAAAGAAAACTGAAGCAGTGATTAAATCATCATTATTCTTACTTTTTACATGCTTATATAATAATTCCTGCTCCTTTAATAATAATAATAGTTTATTACTGTATATTTATTATTTTTATGATATATATATATATATATATTTTTTTATATATATATATATATATATATATTGTATGTGCATCTATTCAAGCAGTTAATGTGTAATACATAAAATCGAATTTGTTTGGTCTTTAATGATTTTTCTAGAAGGTAGCTAAGGCTTATCTGGAAGTTATTACAATTGCTTAATAACATTGAAATCATGGCCATTATAAATAAACTAATTATACTAGGATTTTTTAAAAATGGCATTATATATATATATATATTTAACTGAATGTAAATAATATATATATATATATATCGAGTAAAATAGGTTTTAAATATTTCACTTCAGAATGAGAACCTTGAATCAAAATTCCAAAAAGAAACTATTCACTACATTTATTAACCAAGAAATGATGATAATTTTAGTCAGTTTTACATCATTGTTGTTATTAATTTTCAAAATAGTAATTAGATACATAGTAGTTTTTCCTATCGTTGGCTATGGTTCAGATAGGTAAAAAAAATGTTTATTTTCTAGAAATTATTCATGTGTTATGTGGTGCGATTTCGAGTACCATGTCAATTTAGACTTGGAAAATAGATGTGTTAATTGCTGTAGGATGATGCTTATTAATTGTGTAAGTTAGCAAATAAATCAGCCTTTAAATAGACCATTTTTACAACAGCCTTTTTTTAAAGAGACATTCACATTTGGCACTAGCTTTATTAACATTGATACACTTTATGACTAAGTTTAGCATTTCATTTAGAACAGGCAAAATGTTTTAGCTACCAGGTTTTCCCTGTGAAAAACACAATGTACAAGAAGCATTTCTGGATTCTCATGTTTCATCAATTTTAAGCAACCATTTTCTTCCCCATCATATTAGGAGCACCATCTGTTGCACAAGATGTTATATTTTTCATTGGTATATTATTGACATCTAAGTATTTTTTAGCTTACTATATGGGATATATATATATATATATATATATATATATATATATATATATATATATATATATATATATATATATATATATATATATATATATATATATATATATATATATTTGGAGGTAGTGCTGCTTTCTAATGACTCACATAACATCTCTTCAGGAAAGTCACCTTTATCATTATATCTTATGTGAGTTATATATATGGCCTGCCTGTCAAAGTTGATTCATTCATTTGCATCGACAATTTTCTTATTTTCAACTTTTCTACAAGTTGTACTTCAATATCCTCACTCATTTTCTCTATTCTTCTTCTAACAGTATTGTTACTCAGTGGCATAGCTTTTACGTCTTGATCATCTTTTTCCAGAACTGTTTTAAGAAATGATGATATTGATGGTTTGATTAAATTTTCTCTTATAGTATGAATTTTATCAGAATTAGTGATGAACAATGAAACTTTGATAACTAGCCTCAAGAGTATCATTGACAGTTGCATTATGAGCAGCAAATAGAGACTTTAGTGTTACTCTTTTTCAAAGTTTTTCTTGAAAGTTTGAAAGTAATTCAAATCTGAATTAATATGAGCATTATGTTTTGGAATTTAATGTGCTTCAAGATCACCTCATTTCATTGATTTGTTAGTCAAGCATTGTTGGCATAAAAGACAAAAAGGTGATTATTCATTGTTGACAGTGGTTATGAAAACAAATTTTAAAAATTCCTCTGGATACTGACATTTTTTTTTCTTGTTTGCTCCACTCCTTTCACTATGGGCTGAAAAAAAATATAATTAATTAAAAACTAAAAAAAAATGAATTGGAGAAAACACAGATTAAAATCACATATTTAAATATGTATGACACATTTACTTCACCACAAAAAACATACTTTTACATTTGACATTTTTTTCTGGAAAATGATGCTTCTAAAACTGAAATTAATAAAAATTACCAAGTAAATCCATTTATCATTTATGTATCACTTATATTTATACATTGTATATAAATTTTAAAACAATGAAACTTTTACAACAATTTAATATGCACTTATTTCAAATTACCACCAATGGTAAATGCTGAGTGTTACTGTGAATCACTGTTAAAGTGTTATTCCAGCATAACCAGTAGTTCAATTTAGCATCTAACAGTGAAATCATGGCTACAGACATGCTGAACAGAAGTCACTTATAATTATACTTGATATTACTGTACCAAGTATAGTTTTGACATTTCACATTATATTCATGGTAACAATATTATCAAAATTTTGTGTTCACACTCAGTATGAGTATTATTTTGCATATTCCCATGAATAAATGGTGAATTCATGATATTATTTGTGGAAGCTTTCATGTAATACAAATACAATAGCTAAATAGCTGACATTTTAGTACAATAATAGTTACTTTTTTCAGAGGTTCTTCTTTCTCAAATCATAAGAATGTGTGTGATGAGATTTGAAATTGCTATTTTGGCCTATTGTTATTTTGTATTCATTCTCAAATTCTATTAGTTGAAAAATTTTAAAATATATTTTATCCTCCAATAGCTTTTTCCAAATATTGTTAATTTTATTTAATTCACTCTTTTCATTTATGCTCTTGGAAATTTAAAAAACCACTATCAGTTCACTTAAAATTCTTTGGTAATATTATTTAATTTTTAGCAGAATATGTGTTTCATATAAAATTAATGTCATGGTTAGTTAATTTAATGAGTGAATAAATAGCTGATGAATTAGATTTTTCTCTAACTGCTAAAATGTGTTCTTCATTACTTATATTTGCTCTTGTCCAATGTATGAATGTAAACAAATTCCACATGGAATTTAATATACATAATGATACTCCTAAGGATTTTTCTTTTTAGGGCATGAAAATAATTCATTATTTTTTTTAAATGTAATATAAATTGTGTGAATATTATTTTTCTTTAAAGCATTACCAATTTATTAATTACTTCCCTTATATATGTTAGAACAGTCTTAATTTTTGAAGTATCAAAATCTTATATATATATATATATATATATATATATATATATATATATATATATATATATATATATATATATATATATATATATATATTATCTATGGAGCTATGGTATTGCATTGTCATAATATTTCTGATATTGTATTTGTTTAATAGTTAATGATATTTATGCTATTTATATAAAATAACCAGTTAGTTGTTGATGTTTATAGTTTAATATGAATAGGTTTTTTTCATGGCACTGTGATCAATTTAAAATTTATAAATGTAAATCTATTAATTTAATTATTTTATTTAGCATTATATTTCAGATAATAGTAGTAGCAGTCTCTCCCTATAGTCATGTCACCCAGTGCTTTCTGCATAAAATCCCAAGCTAATGCCTACTCATCCAATATCCCTGGCCTACTTTGTAGCTTTTGGTTTTCATCAGTTGAGAAACATTGGATCTGAGAACTCTGCACCTAGTTCTAAGAATTTAATCATTGGGTGAAACTACTGTATGGAGAGTTTTCTACTGCTAATAACAGCTTGTGTAAGTATAGGAAATGTTGATCATGTGATGTTTTGGTCATTTCATTTAAAAGGTATTTATTAAAATATATTTACTCAACAAAATATGTAAGAACTTTAAACAGTTATTATAAATTATTCAATTGTTAAAATATTAAAGATTTTAAGACTTCTCATTCAATAATTTAATATACAAAATTAACAAAGTGTATGACACATTTGAATGAGAATCTATACAGATACACAGAAATTATTACATGCTAAGCTTTTTTTTTCTTCATTCTGCAGCTCACAGTACTGCTATGAATATGAGGCAAAAGGCCTCGAAAGCGCTTAGCGTGTAATAATTACTGTGTATCTTTATAGCTTCTCATTCAAGTGTGTCATACACTTTGTTAATTTTGTATATCAATTGTTAAAAATAAATGATTGCAGATTTTTTTTAATAATTCAATTTAAGGTGTAAAATTAAAAAATGGTATTATTATTATTATTATTATTTCTTTCTATCATTTTATTTAATGCCTAGTAATTTACATGCTCAGTATAAACCCAGACATTTATGATCAGCTGCTAATCTATATTACCATAACAATAGAAAATTTTCCTGAATGAACTTAAAATAATAAAAGGATTGTGGGTAATATTGATTAATTAAAATATTAACTGAGTAACAACTATAAATATGATCTCTTGGCAAAATTTAAACAGTATTTGTATTCCTATTGTACATTCAGGATCCATTCAAATTAAATTTTTTAATAACCATTTTTGTCATCTTCTCTAGGATGGCAGATTTATTCTAGACATTTTGCCTCACTTTTTCTTGAACTAACTAGATAAAATACAACAATAACAATACAGATTATTACCAAATACTATTTTAAACAAAATTCAATTCACTGTCTTCAATTATTAATGGAATTTCGGAAATTTTCTTACATAATACTCATTATGACATCAATCAAATGATTTTTCTTTTCTTTCAAAATAATATTGAAATAACTTGTTTAGAAATGATATTGATTATCTTTCTGTGGATGAAGAAATGTTAAAAATTTATACAAATACATGATTAATTTTGAATAAAATCAGTCAATTTTCTATATTAATTATTATTCATTTGCTAGCTCTTATAAATTATTAAAATGGTATAAACTATATAGCAAAATAAATTAAGTGTGTTTAAACAAAAAGATTAAAAATGTACTGTTTTTAAAGTACCTGATAAATACCAATTATGAGGATATATCTACAAGTGTTTCCCAAAGGATTAAACTACTGTATTTCCATAAATTTAGAATTTAACTGCAGTCTATAACAATGTATTTGTAATTATGAATGTCATAATATAAAAATATGACAAATGTAAAATTGATCTGCAGACATTGTAAAATGGATAAATGTGCTAACTATACAATCTAAAGTAGAATTGATAAATGCGTTTATTATTTTTTTAAAAATCATTATATTGAATGTTATTATAAATTTAAACATACAAAATAAATTATATTGTTCTAATTTAATGTGTAATACTTATATTAAATTATTAACAGTCTGCAAAAGTATAAATATTTCTAGAGGATATTCTCAATTGTTCCTGAAAGTGGGGTTACGTATATGAGGAAATACTTAAATAAACATTGTTTATCATTATTGAATTATTTATTTTATATTTATTATTAGTGTAGTAATAGAGGGGGTTTGAATACAGAATTTCAATCTCTTTAGCCATTCATTCTATCTCATACAACTTATACACATGACAATAAACATGGCTGAAAGAAGCTTTAAAGAAAGTGTTCAAATTTTCTATATTACATCTAAACTCCAGATAATATATTTGTATTAGAAATATTAGTGTAGTAATAAATAAA
This sequence comes from Epiperipatus broadwayi, assembly GCA_028023455.1. Classification (NCBI taxonomy): domain Eukaryota; kingdom Metazoa; phylum Onychophora; class Udeonychophora; order Euonychophora; family Peripatidae; genus Epiperipatus; species Epiperipatus broadwayi. Next base: position 1,277,924 of record JAQFVV010000067.1, on the reverse strand, counting down.
TAATAAAATTCTCAAGATAATAATGGCATAAGAAGTTACAGGTAACAACTTTATATTATTATTATTAAAATTATTATTATTATTATTATTATTATTATTATTATTATTATTATTATTATTATTATTATTATTATTATTATTATTATTATTATTATTATTATTATTATTATTATTATTATTATTATTATTATTATTATTATTGATGATATAGGGTTTGAGTGTAATATATGTGATTTACATTTTATATTGGAGTCAGCACTTAATTAAAGTAATCTATAAACTTAATTAAACCCATTCATGTTTAATTGACTTTATACTTTATTAGCACTTGAAATCAGCCTAAGATTAATAGGCTGGTAAACATTCAAGGTAAATGATTAAAGTCCAAAGAATATTTATCTATGTAGTGCCTATGTTATTTGTATAATTTGAAATGTATTATGGAATAAGATAGTCTTTTAATATCAATAAAATAAAATGTATTTATTATTCAAGTATGCTCCTAATTAATTATTTAAATTTTAAATAATATATAAAGCATAGGAAGTTATTGTAATAAAATGTATGAATGTCCTAATGAATAAAGTTATTTATTTTATATCACATTGTTAGAAGTACTAATCAAATAATTTTGCTTGATTCTAAAGATTTATAAAACTAGCCAACTCTTATAAATGAGATTGATCTATTAATTACTGTTACAAAGATAATAAACATTATAAAACATTGTTTTTCTTCTATAAGTAAGATTAAATTTTGATTTAATATTGATCAATACTCCCCCATAGAGTGTCTTTTTTGCAACACATTATAATTATACACAAAATCATAATACAATATTAGCTTATCCTCAAAGAACAAACAATAATATTTATTAAAATTGTTATAAAATATTATTAAATTATGTTTATTATTTGCTTATAATGTTATTATTGTTTATATACATATTTATAATAAAACAATTGCTATCATTACTGAAATCATCATCTTTATATGTTGTTAAAATAAAACATTCCAAGCTACTATATTACATACTCATTTATTAAATTTATATACACCATTAATTATTATTATTTCTATCTCAATTAGGAATTAGTAGGCTAGGATGATATACATAAAACTCCCTTTAATATTAACTTAATAAAGTTCAAATCTATACATCTTTTAATTGAATGATTAAAATGATTTTAGTTAATACCCTAAGAATTATTTAATTGAACATTAAATTTAATTTAGGACACAGAAGGAGAGAGAGAGTTAATTTGTTAGCCTTAGTTAAAAATACATATTAATTTGTATCCAAGTAGTTCTTTACACAAAAGATATAACAGAATATATGTGTTTAAAAATACAGTAATATTATTATCATACATTTTTAAGAAAACCCTGAAAAATGTATTGCAATTGTTTTAATTTACTTTTTTAAATGAGCAACTAATATGAAAAGCATTAAAAGACTCTCATCTCAATAAGTCGTTGCTCCTACTTGATTGCGACTTGAACTTTGGATTGCAATATATATATATATATATATATATATATATATATAACGGGTAATATTGTCTACTGCATTTTAGAATATTAGTTATTATTTGTTTCCCAACTGTATCATAAAAAAAGTGCTTGAATGCTAAATATTTTAATTTTTATTAGCTTTAAAAAACTATGTTATCATCATAATTATATTTATTTTTATTATTTTGTAGGTTAAAATAAATGCTGGTCGTAACCTTGCCAATTTATTAAAATTTGCTCCTAGTGTTGCCACATCTATGAAAATGGAATACAGTGATTTAGAATGTGCAATTGAAATTGTAGATGATGTTGACGACGCTATTCAGCATATTCATAAATATGGTAGTGCCCACACTGATGTCATTGTTACTGATAATGGTAAGATACAGGCCTTTAACAATGTACTACAAATAATGGTAAAATCATTATGCAAATTAATAAGAAATCGATTTTAACATTCAGTTATTTTTAATGTAATTAAATCTTAAAATAATATTGAAAAATAATAAATCAAACATTATTTTTATTATTATAAATTATGTTATATTACTTATATAAGCTGTATAT